>CM038145.1:18544991-18755102 GCA_021437245.1 Aegilops speltoides | reverse complement strand
ATCTTGATCGCACACGCTTTGCGTGCATGATTAGTGTACGATTAAATCGGGGCGCGTCATCGTAGGGGAATCGAGGAAGGTTTCCGATGCAAGAATTACTAGCATACATTTTCCTGTTTTACGCTACTTTGCAATATTTGCTAGTCGATGCTTAATTGGTCGCGGAAACTGTGGAAACCTCAGTGTTCCTGATATTATTATTTTGTTCCATGCTTTATTTCGTGACAAATCTTTCAGCATGGGTGCTGTTATTGCTAAACGATTAAGCCTGAACTATACAAAAGGCCCCATCTTTGGAGGTATCTATGCTGCACGCCTTGCTAAACACTTTGAGATACCTATTAGGCATTTTTGAAAAAGAAGAAAAACCGTTGCCCCCTACTTTTCTAGATTATAAGAGCATGGTAGCACATGAGTTTATTGTTAATAATGATGATAAGATGCTTCTATATAACCTAACATTTAATAAGAAACACAATGAGATTATTATCTTGCCTCCACCTTCTTTGTTTGATTTAACTGCAGGCCATTACCTCGTCTTGCCGGCGGGCGTTTACGCGCACCAAGGCCAGACATCAGCTCCAGAGCCTGAGCCGGAACCACCACTTGACTCTTATCTTCCATCATCTTATCAGTGGGATCCGGAGCAGATCGCCAGCCAGTGGCAGTACGATGACACTCCTCAATACACCGGGGAGAGTAGCCGCGATCCATGGGCATAGACCAACTTAGGCCAAAAGCCTAAGCTTGGGGGAGTACGTATTTCTCACCGACTTTACATTCATGTTCACACACTTATTCTAGTTGTTGGTGCTCATACTTTTTCATTGCACTATCCATGCTAGTTTAATTTCTTTTTCTAGCTTTCTTCTTGTGTGTTTGATAAACCTTAAGAAAAACCAAAAAAATAGTTAGTTTAATTTCCATGCAGTAGTAGTAATTAAAAGAAAACTCAAAAAGATTTCTCGTTCTTTTTTTGCTTGTTGGGAGCTTTTCCGTGTAAATAGTTTTATTTTTTTCTTTCCTTTGGGGGTCGAGAGAAGACCATAATGAAAATGTTTAGTGGCTCTCGTATGCATGATTGTTTATTTAACCAAGAGCCCATATTACCTTGTCTTCTCCCTTGAATTGAATGCTTGCAGATTCCAGCTTAGTTCAATTCACGTGCACTATTATTATTATACACATTGTTCGGTCGTGCAAGTGAAAGGCAATAATGACGATATATGATGGACTGATTGAGATGAGAGAAGCTGGTATGAACTCGACCTCTCTTGTTTTTGTAAATATGATTAGTTCATCGTTCCTTATTCAGCCTATTATGAATAAACATGTTTGCAATGACAATTAGAGATTATAGTTATTTATGCCATGCTTAATTAGCTAGGAGCTTATAATGGTTTACCTTGCGTGCCAACATGCTATTAAAATGGTTGTAATGTGGTATGATAGGGTGGTATCCTCCTCTGAATGATTCGAGTGACTTGACTTGGCACATGTTCACGCATGTAGTTGAAACAAAATCAACATAGCCTTAACGATATTTATGTTCATGGTGGATTATATCCTACTCATGCTTGCACTCAGTGTTAATTAATTTTAATGCGTGTTCATGACTGTTGTCACTCTCTCAGTTGGTCGCTTCCCAGTCTCTTTCTAGCCTTCACCTGTACTAAGCGGGAATACTACTTGTGCATCCAAACTCCATAAACCTTAAAGTTATTCCATATGAGTCCACCATATCTCTCCCTAATAATAAAGCACGAATTGGGTCTCCAGGTTCACCATCACAATACACTTTCTTCACATGTCATAATACGCTTTTACGATTTGTATTGATAAAATTGTAACATAAACAAGGTGGTACTAATTGAATCGGTACGAAAGAAAATAAAAACGCAACCACGCTCTGCCTCGCGGCGCTCCGCCCCGCCCAACCCACCGTTCCCTCCAGCCAGGCCCCGCACGCCGCTGGCCGACTCCTGCCTCCCAATCCCATCTCCCCACCTAGGGCTTTCTTCGCCGTTCACAACTCCCCTCCACCGACTGGCCGCGACCTCGCTGGAGGCAGAGGATGGGAGGGTGCGGAGCTGGCATCCGCCTCACGGAGATCGAGCGGACCGATCTACGCGTCGGCGACCTCACGGGAGGCAGAGGATGGGATGGCGTGCTGCGCTCGAGACGAGCGGGCTCGAGTAAGGGGACCGGAGGTTGGCGCCGGCGGGCTCGTGGACGGGGATGGAGAGGGCAGGTGCCAATCCGGCATGACAAGAAAGCTGTTGCGCCGCCGGCCAACCAGCTCCATCTCCGCGATTCCATGGACGGCGGTGGCGTCGTCGCGGGGGCGGCCTGTCGGGAGGGCGAGTGGCTGCGCGCGTAGGCCGTGGTGATGATGCCGCGGGTGGAGGCGCTCGCCGCCGACCGCGCGCAGCTGGAGGCCGTCAACGCGCTGCAGCACGAGTCCTGGCCCCTGGGAGGCCCGCGACGTTCGCCTCCAGTGGCGCCTCCTCAAGATGACCCCTCCGCTCCATCCACTCCCTCCTCTTTATCCTAGGGTTTCGATCGGCTCCTCACTGATGCTACTGACTAGCGTGTGCTCGCGGAGATGTCAGGCGGATGAAAACTGGAGGATGTGGGAGGCGACGTGCATGGCCCTACGGCGCTCCGACGATGACCAGATGTTCCCCGGTAAGAGGAGCATTTCCACAGCTGCTACTAGCAGCGGATATCACCTAATCTTTACATAATTAGGTTGCTACGGACTGCTACCCTTGTCTGCTGCACTGAATATAGAACCCCTAATTCCCTAAAGAGTGAAAACGAGGATCTAAAGATTTTATACAAGTGTTGGAGCTGGAAAACGAGGAGCTTAAGGTACGTTACCGAAACATGAGTTGCTTCCCAGCTTGTGCATCCTGTCAGTTTTCTTAACTCATATTCTGTGTGCCCACGCCTGCTTCTTATACTGTTAGATAAGAGCCAACAACCGGGAGGAGGAGGAGGATGCACGGCAGCGTCAGAATCAGCGCGTCGGATCCGGCCGAGGCTTACGTCGACACGGACGCGGAGGCTCTAGCCGCAGCCGTCGCGAGCTATGCCCCGCCCCTGCTCACCGAGCCCTGCCTCTCTGGATCTCCAGCCATGTATGCTGCCATTGACCTGCACTTTTCAGAAATCTTATGTTCAGAGTGTAGTGATCAGGTGTTAATTTGTTATTTAGTGTCAGTTTAGTGCAGCTGCTCCCCTGATTTGCTTCCTAGCTGGACCATTGATCTAGAAAAGATGACACACTAGAACGTACATGGAAACTTTCAGATAAGTTTGTATACGTACATGATTGAATCCTCTCCGCAAGAACGGCGATACACAGCTTGTTGGAAAATCATTGAGGGATGAACTGCAGTCTTCCCTTACCACCCAAGAGTTCCCAATTTATATTTGGAATTTTATTTTATTTGATAAGTATAACACCTAATTTACAATGAAGTGCATCCATCAAGCAAATTGTTTGACCATTAATACAGAGCACCTCCATGTCCACGTCGTCAACATGTTGCTCGCCGACCGTGTTGTTCTTGAGATCCGCCTTGAAGACGGGTGATAGGGCCTCCAGACAAATCGTTCTTTAGCATGTCATCGCGATATGCTTCTATATGAAGAGAGATCCTCCCCCATATTTATGCTTTTAACCCGCATGGATAGTTCTATAGAAAAAAATGGTATTCTGTAGTCTTCGTAACTTAAGCAATGTATAAATGAATATCCACTATTCATATGTGACAAGAAGTGCATGAACTTGGCTAATGTTTAGGGGCATAAACATAATCATGTCAAAACTGCATAGAGGCACCATGTTATTATGTTCTTACAGATAAAACATTCAGTTTACTAATTTCTCTTTGCTGAGTGATTTTACTGTCCCTCATTAGTACGTGTTAGAGCTATGAATGTTGAACTCGCTAGATTCCTTTTTGCTATGTCCGCATGGAGGTCGCTTCTGGCATGTTCCGCAAGTTCAAAATGAAGAAGATCTCTGTTTGCACATCCCGTCAGGGGAACAAATGGATTTCTGCACTCCGTCAGGTCAACCATCAAATTATGGTTGTTGATCAGAGAGGTGGCATTCTCTGTGACAAGAGAGTGCCACAAAAGCTAAAAGGCAAGTTCTACAGGACGGCGGTTCGACCTGCAATGTTGTATGGCGCGGAGTGTTGGCCGACTAAAAGGTGACATGTTCAACATTTAGGTGTGGCAGAGATGCGTATGTTGAGATGGATGTGTGGCCACACGAGGAAGGATCGAGTCTGCAATGATGATATACGAGATAGAGTTGGGGTAGCACCAATTGAGGAGAAGCTTGTCCAACATCGTTTGAGATGGTTTGGGCATATTCAGCATGAGCCTCGAAGCTCCTTTGCATAGCGGACGGCTAAAGCATGCAGAGAATGTCAAGAGAGGGCGGGGTCGACCGAATTTGACATTGGAGGAGTCCGTTAAGAGAGACCTGAAGGATTGGAGTATCGACAAAGAGCTAGCTATGGACAGGGGTGCGTGGAAGCTTGCTATCCATGTGCCTGAGCCATGAGTTGGTTGCCAGATCTTATGGGTTTCACCTCTAGCCTACCCCAACTTGTTTGGGACTAAAGGCTTTGTTGTTGTTGTTGTTGTTGTTGTTGTTGATCAGAGAGGTGCAAATACCACAGGCCAAGATGTCGTCTCCTGGTGTTGGACAACAGATGGAATGTATATGACGCGCTCAACCTACAAGGCAATGTTCTGAGGCTCTTACTCGAGCACTTGCTCTCAAACTTTCTGGAAGGCTTTGGCTGAAAACAAAGTAAAAAAATTTCTGTTGACACCTATCGCTTGGTAGGATTCTGACCGTGGACAAGCTGATCCAGAGAGGATGGCAAGGAAGCGAGATTTGTTCGATGTGCAGTTCACAGGAGGAGTCAGTGGAGCATCTTCTTCTGAACTGCTATTTTGCTCGCCAAGTTTGGAGGAGGATCGCGGCTTGGTATTGTGGAGGCTATATACATGAAATGTTGGGTATTTGGGGGTAGTTCTTAATGCATACCAAACTGCTCATACCAGTGTTAATATTTTATTTTCTATTGAGGCGACCTGAATGATTGTTCATTTATTGCTCTATAGTTCGGTGAATCTTTGAATTTACTTTCTGGATGTACAATAAATAGTCAAACTGAAATTCCGATTCAAACATGTTGGGTAAATGAATAAAAAATTGATCGACCTCTGTTCTCATGAGATGTTACGCTGAAATGGATTTGAAATCATTCATGTGACTGTACTTAGGTTAGGTATTTTCTAGACTTCTTATTTTGAATGAATATACTCCCTCCGTTCGGAATTAACTGTCACTCAAATAATCACCCATTACAGGTGAATCAATTCCAACTTTAGCTTGTAGGGTCGTGGTGGACAGGAACAACGTGGCGAAAACGGCTGCTACTCACCTGATACCCCCAGGGCCCGGCGCCATGGTGGGTGGGAGGGAACAAGAAGGAACAGGAGCAGCGCAAGGTCCATTGATATCTGGGGGCGGAGGACTCGCCAGAGTGCGGCCGACGGAAGCGCTATTCTTCCTGCCCATATCCTCCGTGAATAAGGAAGAGACGCCACGCAGGAGGCGGTTATAAAGCACATCAAGAACGGACTTGAGAATGGGGAGCGATAAGGACGATTTTTTGAGGGCAAGAAGATTTTCTTTTGAGAAGTATGATAAGGAAGATGAGTTTGTGCGTCCCTTCTGTCTAGGTCAAGTTATTTGTTTGGGCCAAGTCCAAATAATTAAAAAATAAATAAACTCTTCCCAACAAAACAACTAACCATCTATAACCCTCAAAAAATAAAACTAACCATCTATAAAAAAATCAACACAGTAAAAATATTTTTTAAATGTAGAGTTTTACATGTGTTCACATTTTCTTGGTTTCAAAAATATGTCCGCACTTTTAAAAAGTTTATAAATTCCAAAAAGAATTACTAAAAAATTCCATTTAGAAATGTACAACAAAAAACTTTTCAAAGAAAGCTCTTAAAAAATGTTCTTCTTCAAAGAAATGCACTGATTTTCATAAAAATAGTAACTATTCTTAAAAAAGTGTTCCAGTTTTTATGAAAATGCTAACTTTTAAATAAGGAAATTTCCGCATTTTTCAGAAAAGCAAAAAGAAAATGACAGACAATCTATTCCAAGAAAAAATTACTCTTCCATAAAAACAGATGAAGAACGCTAAGGCGGCTTCTTCACGTCCGAACTTCATGCTACATAAAGAACTAATCAGTTTAACCTTATTATCTATGTATATTAAAATTAGATACAAAAAATGGTGCCCGGTGCAACGCACGGGCATTTGTACTAGTACATTCCAATATGCGGTATTTACTTGCCGTTCTAAGTAAATTTGTATGTGCCAAACTCCAAACCTTCAAATGAAATTTTATTTTGTATGCTCGAGCAGCTCATGTATCAACTAGGGCTGTCTATATCTTCCATGCTAGGTGGGTTATTCTCAAGAGAAGTGAACTCCATTCCTCATTCACGAGAAAATGGCTGGTAACCGGGATGCCCAGTCCCATGATCAAAAGAACAAATCAAATCAAAATAATTAAACAAAACTCCCCAAGGATTGTTGCTAGTTGGAGGCACCTGTTGTTTCGAGCAAGCCATGGATTGATGCTTGTTGGTGGTGGGGGAGTATAAACTTGACCATTCTGTTTGGGAACCGCCTATAATGTGTGTAGCATGGAAGATATCGAGATCTCATAGTTGTTATATTGATAGTGAAAGTATATCGCTCAAAATGTTATTCATCTCTATTTTAAAATCGAGCTTTTGCACCTCTACAGAATCCCTGCTTCCCTTTGCGAAGGGCCTATCTATTTACTTTTATGTTGAGTCATCACCCTCTTATTAAAAAGCACCCGCTGGAGAGCACCGTTGTCATTTGCATGCATTACTATTAGTTTATATTGGGTATGACTATGACTGGATCTCTTTTACTATGAATTACAATGTTTAGTCAGTCCTTGATCTTTAAAGGTGCTCTGCATTTATATTTTGCGGTCTCAGAAAGGGCTAGCGAAATATCATTTTGTTATATCATATTATGATTGTTTTGAGAAAGTGTTGTCATCCGAGATTTATTATTATTGCTCGCTAGTTGATTATGCTATTAATATAAGTAAACATGAGACCTAAGTGTTATTGTGAATATGGTTAGTTCAAAATCTTTGCTGAAAACTTGAATGCTAGCTTTACATATTTACAACAACAAAGAGCAAACAGAGTTTGTATAAGTTTTTGTTTATCACTTTCAGTTTATCAACTGAATTGCTTGAGGACAAGCAAAGGTTTAAGCTTGGGGAGTTGATACGTCTCCGTCGTATCTATTTTTCCAAACGCTTTTGCCCTTTTTTGGACTCTAACTTGCATGATTTGAATGGAACTAACCCAAACTGACGCTGTTTTCAGCAGATCTCCAAGTGCAGAAATAAAAGTTCTCGGACTGACCCGAAAATCCACGGAGCAGCTTTTCAGAATTAATAAAAAATATCGGCGAAAGAAATAGCGTCAGGGGGCCCACACCCTATCCACGAGGGTGGGGGCGCGCCCCCTCCACCTGGGCGCGCCCCCCTGCCTCGTGGGCCCCCTGAACGTCCACCGACCTCAACTCCAACTCCATATATTTGCTTTCGTGGAGAAAAAAAATAAGAGAGAAAGTTTCATCGCGTTTTACGATACGGAGCCGCCGCCAAGCTCTAATCTCTCTCGGGAGGGCTGATCTAGAGTCCGTTCGGGGCTCCGGAGAGGGGGATTTGTCGCCGTCGTCATCATCACCCATCCTCCATCACCAATTTCATGATGCTCACCGCCTTGCGTGAGTAATTCCATCGTAAGCTTGCTGGACGGTGATGGGTTGGATGAGATTTACCATGTAATCAAGTTAGTTTTGTTAGGGTTTGATCCCTAGTATCCACTATGTTCTGAGATTGATGTTGCTATGACTTTGCTATCCTTAATGCTTATCACTAGGGCCCGAGTGCCATGATTTCAGATCTGAACCTATTATGTTTTCATGAATATATGTGAGTTCTGATCCTATCTTGCAAGTCTATAGTGACCTATTATGTGTTATGATCCGACAACCCCGAAGTGGCAATAATCGGGATACTTCTCGGTGATGACCGTAGTTTGAGGAGTTCATGTATTCACTAAGTGCTAATGCTTTGGTCCGGTACTCTATTAAAAGGATGCCTTAATATCCCTTAGTTTCCATTAGGACCCAGCTGCCACGGGAGGGTAGGACAAAAGATGGCATGCAAGTCTTTTCCATAAGCATGTATGACTATATTCGGAATACATGCCTACATTACATTGATGAATTGGAGCTAGTTCTCTGTCACCCTATGTTATAACTATTACATGAGGAATTGCATCCGACATAATTATCCATCACTGATCCAATGCCTACGAGCTTTTCAGATATTGTGCTTGTTTATTTACTTTACCGTTGCTACTGTTACAATTACTACAAAACTGCTACTGTTACTTTTGCCACTGTTACCGTTACTTCCATACTACTTTGCTACTAAATACTTTGATGTAGATACTAAGTTATCTAGGTGTGGTTGAATTGAAAACTCAGCTGCTAATACTTGAGAATATTCTTTGGCTCTCCTTGTGTCGAATCAATAAATTTGGGTTGAATACTCTACCCTCGAAAACTGTAGTGATCCCCTATACTTGTGGTTTATCAGCGCACGACCACGCGCACCTCCATCTTCATTCCCTCAGCCGACGATGGCTCAAACTCCGCCAGCACCTTGTCATCCTCCATCTCGGCCTTGTCCAAGAACACGCTCACCTTGGTGGCGGGCAGCACCCCGTCCGTGCGCTCCTGGAGCATCTCCTTCAATCGGGCGACCGTGCAGGACGCGTCCAATTTGAGCGCGACGCTACGGCCCTGCCTGAGGGCCGGCCCGGAGGCGACGACGTGGACGACGACACCAGGGGCACGTGCGGCATGGCCGTCAGAGGCGGCGGCGGCGTCGGCGGCGGCAGCGGCGGGAGATTCATCCGTCAGAGGCGGCGGCAGCGGTGGGATCCCTCCACGATGGGGTCGTGCTCCGTGTCGCGGTCGTCCTCGAGCTCCTTGCCCTGGAAGAAGAGGCGCTGGGACTCCACGGGGATGCCCTCCTGCTTCAGGATGTACTCCTTGATCCTCCGCACGGTTTAGAAGTACCAGATCTCGACATTGAATCGGCGACCCTGCGTCGTCTCGAACGTCACCTCCATCGTAATTTGCTTGTGTGATTTGTGAAAATGTGCGTCTGGGCATTTTATTTATACACACGATATAATCATTACACATCATCCACCATTTACTCCATGTTATTATTATCAGATTTCTTTTGACCGCTTAAAATAACTCCTTAATTATATTCGTTACATCCTGCACCAGTAAAGAGGAAAATATATAGTCATTTGATTACAAATATTTGTAGGTAGCTTACCAAGCTGGCCGCTTAGTAATATATAGTCATTTATAACATATATTCTCAGATAGCATGCCATATGTGTAAATATTGATGTACAGCCATTTATAACAAGATTTGCATCCATCATATTTACTCCATGTTATTTGATAGAAAGATAGGTATGAGTAATAAAGAGAGAGAAAGATAGGTAGAAGAAGGAGAGCAATGGGGGGGGGAGTAGTGAGGAAGAAGCAAAGTGAGGGAGAGAGGAGGTGTGAGCTAGGGGAAAGTGAAGGAAGAGAGGATGGGGGAGGGGGAGGGGGAAGGAGGAGGAAAAAGGTGGTATGTCTGTGGTTTAGCAGTAGCGCTGTGTGCAAAACGCGTTGCTGCTAATAATATAGCAGTAGCGTGCTTCTGAAAGAGGCGCTACTGCTAAGCGGCGGCATGAACGTGGGCGGCGCCGGCGAGGGGGCGGGAGAAGATGGAGACGGGGAGGGAGAGAAGAGATCGATCCAGAAAGTTGTGTGTGGAGATCATCGTGGCTCGCGAGTATATAGGTAGGTAGTGGAGATCATCGAATCAGAGCAATCCCCGGCGCGCCAACTCGCGGGAAGAAAACGGCTCTACGCCAAGCTCGCCAGCTCACCGGCGTGAATGGTGATAGACAGAGCTGGTTCAATGTATTTTTGGGTCCGAGGAGATGTAGAACAAATGTTTTTCATACTAGACTTTTATATTTATTTTAAATTATCTATACCATATTAATTATAGGTGTAATTAATTTTTTATTACTTAGTCACATAAGTATGTTTTCAAATAATAGTTATATTATTCATTCGTATACAGTTGTAACGTATATAATTGAAAATTTTAATTCTAAAAATGAAATTTTATGATATACAATTTTTTTCTTTATTTTTAAAATATTTTTCCGATTTATTTTTCTAATATTGCATTAACGATGTAGTGTATACACATTTGCATATTTATGAGTATGTTCATATATCTTTTAATATTGTTGATACTATGGTAGATATTTCTAAATCATATACACATTAAGAAATAGTTTAATAATAGGCAGTCATATTTCTACAAACTTCTAGGGCATAGAAATTGTGACTTGCAAATTGGGTTCAGTAATAGAATCATCAAAGAATAAAAAATGTTGTTGATTGTACTTTTACAAATGATTCGGTTACCTAACATGGTCGTCCAGATTCACTTGTTTTGATTTGATGCAAATGAGATGTCCTACACGTTTATCAAATTAAAAATTGTGCATTGGTATAAACACTGAAATCAAGTTATCATAATTCTCATTATGATACTAAGACAACCGTGGTACAGAGAGACTACTGTATTTGAACTCAGCTCACCAGTCGGGATGGTTTGCCTATGCCTGGTATAACATATTAGAATGTCGTGTGAACTTATGCTTTCGCGTATAGTTCTTACTAGTATAAGTTCTAGTTGGGGCCCTCACCTATTAAGGCCCGGGGCAGTCGCCCTTTTGCCCGGCCTATGGGCCGGCGCTGATGAGGGAGGCCTCTCCATTGGACGTGTTGCCCATTTCCGGCACGACCCAATCACGCACTCTGGAAATATGCTTTCGCCCCGCTTTATAGATAAAGCAAAAGATCCATGCAACCGACATCCAGATAAGCCATAAAGGCGACGGTTGGGGCAAGAGCACAATTATACTGAAAGAGAAACACAAGAGAAAAGAAAAACAAGACCACTTAGTGGTTGTCGACGAGCGGTGCTAAGATGGTGAAAGCCGACGTGTCGAAGCCACGAGCGCATCCAGCATGATGCCTAGACGATCGCGGTCGTGCTACCTAGTAAGCGGATGCCATTGTTGTAGAAAAGCAAGGAATTTGAACAAAGAGTCAGACGCCTACCTCGGGAACACCCTCTCAATCACCATTTTATTTGTTGTCGTTCAAAGAGTGCATGACATGGCCCGTTAAGATCAACCAGAATATGCGGCGGTGTCGTCCTGGTAGGGTAGCCCTGGCCTAAAGGAAGTCCGCGAGATCCAGGGCCTCCCGTCGGGCCTTAGTGCCTCATGGACGAACAACCAAAGGACACGAGCCGCCGTGCACAAGAGTATGATATGGGCCACAGTCTGGGGACCATGCATAAAGGGCAGAGGCCATCACCCGGGCCCTCTCGCTTGAGCACCTCAGTCCCCGAAGGGAGGCGATTTCTAAGAAGCTGCCAAACGAAGATCTTTATCTTCAGGGGAATGGGAGCCCTCCACAAGTGAGCAAGCCAAGGGATATTGGGAGGCGGCCTAAAGCCTTGTATGCGGATTTGATGGAAAACTCACCCGAAGGTGAGAGCCACCACGATACAATGTCCGGATAATCCAGGAACACTGGAGGCAGAGCTTCGAATAGTCTAGTTCATTTGGCATTCTCGGCCTGCCAAAACATCCGGCATAACCGGATATCCCACTACCTTGATTGGGTCGCCGCGGAAACTAGGATTGATGGGTCCGCGCAGATAGAGAATAAGGTAGGAAACCCCACCCTGAGGGGCTCGATACCCATCCATGGGTCTAATCAGAATTGGATCCCGTCTCCATTACCTATAGTGAAGGAAATTCCAAGGTGGATATCCTCCTTGATTTTTGGATGGATTACCAAAACTGGGAACCTCCTGGTCGGGAGCATGCTAGGAGGGGTTCTCCCCTCAAATATTTTACTTGAATCGGCCGTAGCCACAATCCTCCCCCGCCTCGCATGATCCGCCATATCCATCATAGCTTAACTGCAACGTTCATGCGCCGGGAAGCCATAATGCCCATACCACCCTGGTCCTTGGGCTTGCAGATATCTGCCCACTTGACAATATGATACTTCTGACGGCCGTCTGCTGCCTGCAAGAACCTCGCGACCTCCTTATCGAAGGGGCCCGATCACTCAGGCGCAACCTGCCGGCTTCCGTCTACAAGATCCGCTGCGTGTACCGCTTCTCTGATCGAGTACGACACGACGGTGGCGATAACGCTCCCGCTCTTGCACACATGCACCTACGGCATCTTCTGCAGCCTGCTGGCCGGCTTCCCGGGCGTCCAGGGCCGAACGGGACATTCGCGCGGCGAGGCCAAAAGATCAGTTTTGTTTTTCTTACAGCATCAGAAGATCGGATCTTGCTTCACCAACGTACGTATACGTACGTACCTACATGAGCCATTTCGACGGATCGAGAAGAGTACAACACTCACGTGCATGCATCAGCTACAAGCTACAGCTACGTGCGTCACTACAGGAAAAAACTTTAAAGCCGTGTACCCAATACACTCAGCTTATATTGATATAAACTCGGTTTATATATAAGCCGAGTAAAACACCCGGCTTTTATGACACGGTTTACACTCGATCGGCTTATAAGGTATAAGTCGAGTGCTAGTGCAAAAACTCTCGGTTTATGTATAAGCCGTGTGTTTATACGAGGCTCTCAGCTTACTAAAGTAACATGACGGCAGCCAGAAGGCAACGGCCACGTGTCACCGTCTATATAAGCCGGGTGCCTACTAGAGCCACACGGTTTATATACAAACCGAGTGCCTATGAACTCTACACGTTTTATCTATAAACCGAGTGCCTAAATGAACCGCACGGTTTAAATATAAACCGAGTGCTTATATGAACCGCACGGTTTAAATATAAACCGAGTGCCTAAATGAGTCGCACGGTTTAAATATAAACCGATTGCCTAAGTGAGTCGCACGGTTTAAATATAAACCGGGTGCCTTCTCCTGCTGTACTCGGCTTGCCAGCCGCTGTTACACATAGCCTATAAGCTGGGTGCCTGACACCTGGAGTACTCGGCTTATATAGCTCCCGTGGCATAATATGCCTATAAGCCGGGTGTCATGCAGCTAGCTTTGAATCGATCAGCTACGTGCGTGCTTGATCCGGCTTCTCGCTGCTGCTTCAAGTAGGAGGACATGTCATTCGCAAAAATAGCTCATGCACACGTGGACAAAAAAATCTCGAGCACGTGTGTACTTATATACATGTACGCCCTTCATAAAAAATATAAAGCGTATAGATCACTACTTTAATGATCTAAAAGCTCTTATATTTCTTTACAAAGGGAGTACCTACCATCCTGTGAAGAGTGTAAGTTTTTCTTTAAAATTTGTCCACAAAAGAGTGTACCTTTATCTTTCCAATGCATTAAATATAGAAAAAAATGCTTTTCTCTCACCACACGGTAATCGAGATCAATAACATGGTCTCCTTAATTTCTACATGCACTTAGCTCATTGAGGGTTGGGTAACCAAAAAGGAGGGAGATGGTGGCTTGCATCTTTCCAATGAATTTTTTTGTCCACTCCATAATTTGTCCTAAAATTTCTAGACGTACACTTTTCACCGGAGCGGATGGAGTACCGATTTAGTACCAAGGTAGTACTAGTCTTGTAGCTGCCTCAAAATACATGCCACTACCCATGTATCTCACTCATAAATGAAAAAAGGAAAGTGATCATCTCCTTACACAATACAACATGCACACATGCATGTATGCAAAAAATAAATAAATAAATTGATATGTTAGTTAAGGGATGCTGATAACGCCCACATGTGTGGTGGGAGCAACACCTGCCCACACGCCCTAACACACAGATTTTGCCACATCACCGCATACATGTATATGGGAATCTTTTTAGATTTCCAGTTTTTAAAATGTTTTATCTCTTAAATGAAAAATCCGTTTTCACCATTAAATTCATCGCGACGAGATCTTCGAAATTAGATCTCATATCAATATGTTTCGAAGACTTTTTTGGGGATTAAAAGTTGCCATGTCTATTGCACATGAATTGCCATAGTGTTTACACTGAACTTGCCATGATATGTTTAAGATATTTTTTCTTCTACCTCCAAAAGAAATTTTGACATATTATAAAACGAGGAATTAAGAAACTAGACTTGCCATGAACGATAAACAAAAATTGTCATGATACATGCACTTAAAATTGACATGGTTCATACAAAAAATAATTTTCATGGTCAAAGTACTGGAATTGCCATGGTCAAAATACTAAAATTGCCATGATCTATAAACTAAAATTACCACATGGCAACTTTAATGTAAACACTATGGCAACTACAGTGTAAACATCATGGCGACTTTTGGTCAAAACATCATGGGATCTAGTTTTGAAGATCTCGTCGAGACAGATTTAGTGGTGAAAATGGATTTTTAATTGGATTTTTTAATTAGGAGATAAAAAAATTTAAACCAAAAACCAAAAAGATTCCCGCTGATGTCATATGTTTTAACGTGGCAAAATGGATGGTAATGGAGGCGTTTGGGCCATGTTGCTTCATGCCACACGTGCAGGCGTTATCATTTGGATAGTCATGTCACCATCAAATAAAATGCCACTTGGGTGATCAGCCGTGCCAGGCCAGCGCCATTGCCACAATGACAACGGGCCGCCACCTCGTGGATGAAGACGGTGACGTGCGGCTCCTCAACACACTGCTGCAGCAGGAGGTGGATGCCCTACTTGTGGTTGGGCGGCTTGAGGTAGACAATGAAGGGCACATTGTTGATATATCACCGTTCAAGGGCAACACGGGTCGGGCTTGCCAGAGCCTTAATCCACCCTGTTGAACCTGACCTGGCAATATATATATATATAATCGGTGACCATCAGCGTGTCATGGTTGAGCGACACGTTATAATGGTTGTCACATTATAATGGTTGTCATTAGCATCACCGCCTAGCCAGTCCAGGAACCACTATGACAACGCATCCTTGGCCTTCCGGGTAGCCACCATGATATCCACCTTTTTGAGTGTGCAATGTGAGATCAACTATTTTATGTGTAATAAGATCATAGTTTGGTGACACATGCTGCAGCTAGCTAGGTTGACTTCTTGACAGCAAAGAACCTCCCCGTCATGTGTTTTGTGCGCTTGATTTCCCATCGTGCCCGAAAGTATTTAACTCAACTAGGAAAATGGCCGTGTGTTGCTACGGGTGTAAACATTTGGTGGTACCACATAAATTGTGTAAGCATGTATCTTTAGAATTCACACACAGATATATCAAGCTTGAATTATTTAGGGAAGCATAGTATAGTTTTTTGTACCTTATAAATCACTCTTCTTTCTGGATCCTTTGTCCTAGTCTCACCAACCCAAACAAGGCTAGCACCAGCTATAGTCCATCATACATCAATGAAAAAACATAAATACAATCCACACATGAGCAAGGAAACAAACAAACATAAAATTATGATTCCTGCAAGAAAACAGGTCAGAAAATAATTTGAATGAAATAATGAAACAATTCTAAGGTGTTGAACTGCATTAACATCTACTTCTTTACATGAATATTACTTGCATGGATTGCCAAAGAAACATTCTTGTAGAAAATGGTCTATTGGGAACTCCTACTAAGGCTCCATGAATCTTGCACCCAACTAATCCAAAAAGACATATAACATGCAGAACATCTTGTAATTCTTTAGTTGCATAGGTGCATGCATGACCAGCCAAGCATATCAAGTCTCTAGGCCATAGAATGTGATAATTTGTGCTCAATGGTGAAGAAACTTGCACCAAAGTGTTTCCTATGAAATTGTTGGCAAGTGCAATCAACTAAGTTGTACTATGTCAATAATCAAAATATTATTATAAAGTTTTTCATCCATGACAATCATCAAAAGCATGCCGATTTTCAAATATTAGTTAATTTGAAGCTTATGTCTTGTTCTGAACTTCTCCATGTGGCTCCTTTATCTTTCTTCCCTCCGCTGAGTCCCTTCTTCAAAATCACATTGAGTAGCAGGAAAAATAATTAGTACTCACTCAGTTCCATATTAATTGTCGCTCAAGCGGATGTATCTAGAGGACGAATGGAGTATGATTGAGAAGCTTATCTTGGGGAAAAACTTGTACAAGTCAAAATTTAGTAGCTTGAGAAAAACTTGCGATTTATATACAAGGTTGTGATTTCTGAATAAGAACAATACAACTGTATTTTCTTTTTACAAAATGACGAAAAGACCTTAGTTCTATGTTATATCTAATTGCCCAATGTGAAGTCTAAAAGAGTGGCAACAAATAGAAGAGTCAAAGAAATATAATGAAGTCCTGGCATTTGGAATGCCCTTTGTAGAGCATTTATAGTGTGAGGTGTACCCTCCATGGAAAATATCATTGTCATATTTAGAAGAATTTGGCCACATTTCTAATTGCATTACATGCACACCTATTTGACAATGTTTTGATAATTCCATTACATCAAAGAAATATCACTACTTAGCTAATTACCAGTAATATATGAGTTTGTGTCCAGTGTGTATGAAGTAGTGGGACAATGGGACGTTCATGTTGCGGTAGCAGGGGACGTGAGATCCGGCATGCAAGCGGACAAGAGCAAAACCAAAGTGTGGACGAAAATTAAAGCAACATGGATTAGTATGTTTCGGGAAGTCGCGGATGTTCGCGGACACGCGATCGCATCAAAAATTCAGAATTAAGCTTGTCATCCCAGCAACAGCAAATGGTTGCCAGTAAGATAAATTAATAGAGCAATGGCAAATGAAACATTCAGACAAAGCTAGCTAGCCATCAGAGTTTTTGTACATGACATTCAGGTAGGCTCGCTCATTGTTGGTCTTGTTGCTGAGCGTGATCCACCACCGTGTGCACGCCCGGCAATCCATAAGGTCGAGCGACCACCGGCAGCTGTCGACGAGGAAGACGTCGCCGTTGAGGCCAAAGCAGTACCTCGGTGATCAAGCGTCGTTGTCGAGCCAGACCCACTCGGCCTCGATCGGGTGGGTGAGCATGGTGGTGTGCACGCCGAGCTGGAATCTTGGACAAATACGCTGTTAGAATTAATGGGCTAGGCCCATAGCAATTTCTGAAATCTCAAAGCCCATGTGTAAAATGGCAAGTGGTGGTAAGTTTAGTCCCACCTTGGAAGTTGAAGAAGAGTTGGACCTCTTTATACAGTGGGTTCTCTCTACCACTCTAAGTGGTGTGTGAGAAGAGAAAGGAAAAACCACACGCGCGCGCTCGCTCGCCTCGCCTCTTGCAGGAGCGCAGCTTTCTTTTGCCGTTTTATTTTTTGGCAGACAAGTTTTTTTATTTCTTGTCCGTTAAGTATACGAATTAGAAACCGAGTCGGTTTGGGATTGTGGTCGCGACACAATACCGCATCTGGTCCTAATATATATATAGCTACCGGCTGCGGCCAGAAACGTACCGGAAAAATACCTAGGGTTTTGCCTCATCTCACAACTTGCGCCGCCATCGTAATCTACTCCATCCCAAATGCCGGCGTGCATTGGCGCGTGGGAGAGCAGGTCTCCGGAACCGTTCGTCTTTGCAATCTTGCACCGGGAGAGGACGAATTAGGTTTTTGGGAAGCGTTGTGCGCGACTGCTCAAATTCGTCATCACGGGTCATCTTCCGTCCAAGTCGGGCGGTGTTACTCATCGTCGTATTCATCGCCGTCAGCAGCAGATCGTCGCCAACATCGTCATCAACACTGTCGCACCCTTAATAGCTAACGATCAGTACGTCCAACATCCTCTGTTCATGTCTGTTTCTACAGCTACTGTTACGTGTTTGCTGCTGTTATGCATGTCTTGCTGTTCTTCTAGTTTGCTAGATTCTTGCATGCTAGTATCTCTTCTAGTCATGAATTATTTACTGGAATTAATCATGAACTTGCCTAATTTTCCAACAATCCAAAAACCTAATTACAGGCAATTTCCTGAGTTAACTATGGCTGGATTCGCTGATGCACTGAGGCCGGATAAGTTTACCGGTGTGCACTTTAAGAGGTGGCAGGTGAAGACCACGCCGGCTATCGCTCGAAAGTGTTCCACGCTAGTGTTGGTGCTCCAGAGGAATGACCGGCGAAGATCGGAGAAAATTCCAGGAAGCCAATACTATGTTTGTGGGATGCATTCGAGTGTTCTTCTTGACCGTCGTGTGATGTGTACATGCACATAAGCGACGGAAAAATTCTGTGGGATGTCTGAATACAAAATTGATTGCAACAGATGCAGAGCGATGAACTGTACATCATGGAGAGTTTTCATGACTACAAGATGGTGAATAACCGTTACGTGGTTGAACAAGCTCATGAGATACTGATGCATTGTGAAGGAACTTGAACTCCTTAAATGTGTTCTACCCGACAAATTCGTGGCTGGGTGCATGATTGCAAAGTTGCCTCCTTCATGGAGGAATTTCGCCACAACTCTGAAGCATAAGAGACAGGAGATATCAGTTGAAAATCTGATTGCATCTCTTGATGTTAAAGAAAAAGCTCGGGCTAAAGATACCACTGAAAAAGGAGGTGAGGTTCAGCCTACTGCTAACATGGTGCAGAGGTACCCACAGAACAAGAACAAAGGGAAGAACAAACCTGTTTTCAACAAGCCTACCAAGACTACTACCTTCAAGAAGAAGAAGTTCAACAACGCTGAACTAGAGTGCTACGCCTGTGGGAAGCCTGGACACTTTTCCAAGAAATGCCCTGAACATGCAGACCGCAGAGGGAAAACAAGCTCCAAGACTGTCAACATGGTGACCGCTAGCAATACTGATGGGTATGGTAATTTACCTATTGTGCTTTCAGTATTTCAATCATCTTCGTGGTGGATTGATTCGGGTGCTAACGTTCATGTGTGTGCTAACATCTCCCTGTTTACTTCTTATCAGGTCGCAAGGGATTCTTCCGTCCTAATGGGGAATGGGTCACATGCTTCTGTTCGTGGCATTGGCACGGTGGATCTGAAGTTTACTTCGGGAAAGATCGTGCAACTACGGAACGTGCAGCATGTCCCTACTATGAACAAGAATCTAGTTAGCGGCTCCCTTCTATGTCGAGATGGATTTAAGGTAGTTTTAGAGTCCAATAAAGTAATCGTGTCAAGATTTGGACAATTTATAGGAAAAGGCTATGAGTGCGGAGGCTTGTTCCGTTTTTCTCTTTCAGATTTTTGCAATAAGTCAATAAACCAAATTTGTGCTAGTGTTAATGATGATGCAAGTATTTGGCACTCTCGTTTATGTCATATTAATTTTGGTTTAATGTCTCGGCTATCTAGCATGAGTTTAATTCCGAACTTCACAGTTGCCAAAGGTTCTAAGTGTCATAGTTGTGTGCAATCTAAGCAACCTCGAAAGCTTCATAAGGCTGCCGAGGAGAGAAACTTGGCACCTCTAGAACTCATACATTCTGATCTTTGTGAGATGAATGGTGTGTTGACAAAAGGTGGAAAGAGATATTTTATGACTTTGATTGATGATGCGACTAGATTTTGCTATGTTTATTTGTTGCAAACTAAAGATGAAGCATTAGACTACTTTAAAATCTATAAAGCTGAAGTTGAAAATCAACTAGAGAGAAAGATCAAGCGTCTTAGGTCCGATCGTGGTGGAGAGTATTTTCCAAAAGTTTTTGATGAATTTTGTGAGGAACATGGTATTATTCATGAGAGGACGCCTCCCTATTCACCTCAATCAAATGGAGTGGCCGAGAGGAAAAACCGCACATTGACTGACTTGGTGAATGCCATGTTAGACACTGCTGGTTTATCTAAGGCATGGTGGGGGGAGGCTTTATTGACTTCATGTCATGTCCTGAATAGAGTTCCCAACAATAATAAAGAGAAAACCCCTTATGAGGAGTGGGTTGGGAGAAAACCATCACTTTCTTATTTGCGCACTTGGGGATGTTTGGCAAAGGTCAATATTCCTATTCCTAAGAAACGCAAACTTGGACCAAAGACAGTGGATTGTGTCTTTCTAGGGTATGCTCAACGGAGCATTGCTTATAGGTTTTTAGTGGTAAAATCTGAAGTATCTGATATGCATGTTGATACTATAATGGAATCTCGTGATGCAACATTTTTTGAGAACATATTTCCTATGAAAGATATGCATAGCATTGCTAGATTTTCTTCTGAGATAATTCCTGAATCTAGTACAACTGATGAATATTTTGAACAATCACATGAGGAAGTCCTTGAGAAGGATAACAATGAAGTTCCTAGAAGGAACAAGAGACAAAGGATTGCAAAATCTTTTGGTGATGATTTCATTGTATACCTTGTGGACGACACACCCAAGACGATTGCAGAAGCATATGCATCTCCGGATGTAGATGATTGGAAAGAAGCTGTTCATAATGAGATGGACTCAATTCTTTCTAATGGAACTTGGGAACTAACTGATAGACCATATGGTTGTAAACCTGTGGGCTGTAAGTGGGTGTTCAAAAAGAAGCTAAAGCCTGATGGTACTATTGATAAATACAAGGCGCGGCTAGTGGCCAAGGGCTACACTCAGAAAGAAGCAAAGATTACTTTGACACCTATTCACCCGTTGCTAGAATGACCACCATTCGAGTGTTACTTTCCTTGGCTGCCTCTTATGGTCTTATCATTCATCAAATGGATGTAAAGACATCTTTTCTCAATGGAGTTGGAAGAGGAGATCTATATGGATCAGCCTGACGGGTTTGTGGTAAAGGGTGAAGAGAGAAAGGTGTGCAAGTTGTTAAAATCTTTGTATGGTGCAAACAGCACCTAAGCAATGGCATGAGAAGTTTGAAAGAACTTTGACTTCTGCAGGTTTGTCATTAACGAGGCTGATAGGTGTGTTTACTATCGCCATGGTGGGGCAATAGTGTCATATTATGTTTGTATGTGGATGACATATCGATCTTTGGTACAAACATTAATGCAATTAATGAGGTCAAGTCTTTTCTATCAAAAGTTTTGACATGAAAGATCTGGGAGAAGCCGATGTAATTCTAAACATCAAACTTATTAAGGATGAGAGTGGGATTACATTAACGCAATCTCACTATGTTGAGAAGGTCTTGAACCGATTCGGTTTTATGGATAGCAAGCCTTCTCCAACACCTTATGATCCCAGCGTGACACTCGTAAAGAACAAGAAAGAAACGAGATCAATTAAGATACTCTCAAATTGTCGGTTCACTCATGTACTTAGCTAGCGCTACAAGACCAGATAACTCTTTTGCTGTGAGCAAACTGAGTAGGTTCATGTCCAACCTGGGTGATGATCATTGGCATGCACTAGAAAGGGTCTTGCGCTATCTGAGAGGTACTATGAGTTACGGAATTACTTATTCAGGGCATCCTGCTGTGCTAGAAGGATATAGTGATTCAAATTGGATCTCCGATGTTGATGTACTTTACGCAACAAGTGGGTATGTATTTACTCATGGTGGTGGCGCAGTGTCATGGAGGTCTTGCAAGCAAACCATATTGACGAGGTCAACTATGGAAGCAGAATTAACTGCTTTGGACACAGCTATTGTTGAGGCAGAATGGCTGCGTGAGCTCTTGATGGACTTGCGGTTGTTGAAAAACTGTACGGCTATTCTTATGAATTGTGATAACCAAGCGGTTATCGCTAAAGTGAACAATGCTAAAGATAATGCAAAGTCATCAAGACACGTGAAAAGGCGTTTGAAGTCATCGGAAGTTGAGAAACTCCGAGTAATAAGCATACGTATATACAAGCAGACAAAAAACCTGGCAGATCCTTTACAAAGGGACTATCACGAAATGTGATAGATATTGCATCGAGGAGATGGGTATGAGACCCATAGATGTTACACCATAGTAGTAACCCAACCTTTGTGATCGGAGATCCCGTGAATTAGGATCGGGAAGAACAAGCTATTGGTTAAGCGAGGAGAGTAATAACTTATGATCGTCTCCAAGTGAAGATGCAAAACTCTTAGAGCTGTAAGGCTCAGATCGTAAGGCAGGTCGGCAACATGCCTTAATGTGGTTCTATTGGCTATAATTAGCAAAGATGCTGTCCTCTGAGCAGTCTTGAAAGAACACACCTATATGAGTTACGATGTAAACGCGTCAGATCTATGAGATTTGGGTGATCTCTAGTAAACTCACGAAGAGACCGGGGAGTATGACGTATAAGCTCCAAACCGCGGGGTAGCCTCTTGGCGGTCAGTCTTGGTTAAGACTTTGAGTGAAACCTGTTCACACAAAACTAGCAATTCAAGGCATAGTCCATTGTCAAGTTGTGAATGGATGTAGCTTAAAGTTCTAGGCAGAAGTTAAACTTAATAGTCTCTGCTGAAACACTGGTATATTAAACAAGTGGTGAGAGAAGGCAAATCTCTAAATGGGTATTTGAGATCTGGTGGGGGATTGTTAGAATTAATGGGCTAGGCCCATAGCAATTTCTGAAATCTCAAAGCCCATGTGTAAAATAGCAAGTGGTGGTAAGTTTAGTCCCACCTTGGAAGTTGAAGAAGAGTTGGACCTCTTTATATAGTGGGTTCTCTCTACCAATCTAAGTGGTGTGTGAGAAGAGAAAGGGAAAACCACACGTGCGCGCTCGCTCGCCTCGCCTCGGCTGGCTTTGCTTGGCCGGGCCGGGCAGGCGAGGCGGCGGCGTACACATCATTTATCTTGGCGTGAATGGTCCGCGAAATCCGGTCCGACTCCTTGCAGGGCGCAGCTTCCTTTTGCCGTTTTATTTTTTGGCGACAAGTTTTTGATTTCTTGTCCGGTAAGTATCTGAATTAGAAACCGAGTCGGTTTGGGATTGTGGTCGCGACACAATACCGCTGTGGTCCTAATATATATATAGCTACCGGCGCGGTAAACGCATCAAAAAATACCTAGGGTTTTGCCTCATCTCACAACTTGCGCCGCCATCGTAATCTACTCCATCCCAAACGCCGGCGTGCATCGGCGCGTGGGAGAGCAGGTCTCCGGAACCGTTCGTCTTTGCGATCTTGCACTGGGAGAGGACGAATTAGGTTTTTGGGAAGCGCTGTGCGCGACTGCTCAAATTCGTCATCACGGGTCGTCTTCCGTCCAAGTCGGGCGGTGTTACTTATCATCGTATTCATCGCCGTCAGCAGCAGATCGTCGCCAATATCGTCATCAACACTATCGCACCCTTAATAGCTAACGATCAGTACATCCAACATCCTCTGTTCATGTCTATTTCTACAACTACTGTTACGTGTTTGCTGCTGTTATGCATGTCTTGCTGTTCTTCTAGTTTGCTAGATTCTTGCATGCTAGTATCTCTTCTAGTCATGAATTATTTACTGGAATTAATCATGAACTTGCCTAATTTTCCAACAATCCAAAAACCTAATTACAGGCAATTTCCTGAGTTAACTATGGCTGGATTCGCTGATGCACTGAGGCCGGATAAGTTTACCGGTGTGCACTTTAAGAGGTGGCAAGTGAAGACCACGCTCTGGCTTACTGCTCTGAAAGTTTTCCACGCTAGTGTTGGTGCTCCAGAGGGAATGACCGACGAAGATCGGAGAAAATTCCAGGAAGCCAATAATATGTTTGTGGGATGCATTCTGAGTGTTCTTGCTGACCGTCTGTGTGATGTGTACATGCACATAAGCGATGGAAAAATTCTGTGGGATGCTGAATACAAAATTGATTGCAACAGATGCTGAGCGATGAACTGTACATCATGGAGAGTTTTCATGACTACAAGATGGTGAATAACCGTTACGTGGTTGAACAAGCTCATGAGATACTGATGCATTGTGAAGGAACTTGAACTCCTTAAATGTGTTCTACCCGACAAATTCGTGGCTGGGTGCATGATTGCAAAGTTGCCTCCTTCATGGAGGAATTTTGCCACAACTCTGAAGCATAAGAGACAGGAGATATCAGTTGAAAATCTGATTGCATCTCTTGATGTTGAAGAAAAAGCTCGGGCTAAAGATACCACTGAAAAAGGAGGTGAGGTTCAGCCTACTGCTAACATGGTGAAGAGGTACCCACAGAACAAGAACAAAGGGAAGAACAAACTTGTTTTCAACAAGCCTACCAAGACTACTACCTTCAAGAAGAAGAAGTTCAACAACGCTGAGCTAGAGTGCTACGCCTGTGGGAAGCCTGGACACTTTTCAAGGAATGCCCTGAACGTGCAGACCGCAGAGGGAAAACAAGCTCCAAGACTGTCAACATGGTGACCACTAGCAATACTGATGGGTATGGTAATTTACCTATCACTACTAGGGAAAAGGCTAGCAGCAGCGCGGGTTTTAGATGTATCGATGGCGGGTACCAGCGCTACTATCTGGCGCTTACAGCTAACTCATAGCATAGCGCGTGCCCTCCCGCTACTTCTATACAAGTCTAGCAGCAGCGGTTATGGGAAGCTCGCTATCGCTATTAGCGCTTAGCGCTCTTTGGCGAGACGCGCCATCGCTATAGCGGCGCTGCTGCTAACTTTTGTACACTCGCCATCTTGCTAATTTAAGTAGTTTTTTGGCATATTTGTTTTGTATTTGAACCGGCTTTGTAGAAGAATCTTTAGCACATAGAAATTTCATCATGATACACATACAAATGCTGCGAGACCACAAATGTAATCATAGCATGTACATACAAATAGTCTCTTCATAATCATCATCCAACACAAAGTGATATCTTGTTATCATCTCGAAAATAGCAATACATGCAAGTCTCGAATACTTGCAACTACAACAACGTCATCCATCTAAACAAAGGCATACGCAAGAAGTGCTATCACTATGAGTGAGAGCGGAACCATGCAGATACATGAGGTGGCGATTACGAGTCCTCTCTCGCTTAGCGTGAACCTCAAGTAACTAGCTTCTCCTTCTTGTCTGCTTTTGAAGTTTTATGGCTGGCGCCGTGAACCCATTCACTTGCGCCGACACTCATGCCACTCGTTGTACACCCGGAACCTTCCCTTTGTACACGACATAGCATTTCCATCTCGCCATCAAGAAACTAGGTACTGTTAGAGATGCATGTTCATGAAGAGGATGTACAATCATATATATGCAAAAAAATATACTAGAGCAACACCAAAAAGAAAGGTTAACAACTAGATGCAACATATACGAAGACGCAAATTAATTAACTAGAGGTGCGAGGTCATCGTGACGCCAACTAACAAAGTAGCGTTACGCAAGTTCGGCAGGGACCGTGGACATCACAAAGTTTCATCACTACAAAAAGTATACAAGTTCAACCGACACATATCATCATCATCGGCATCATAAATCACTAGAAGTTCCATCCTTCCATATCATCGAGGATGAACCCTAGCTGCTTGAACGGCGTGAGGTCTAGACGTTGCTTGCCTATGCGAGTTCGGACGTCAGCTCGCGATATAGGGCCGTGGTGGAACATCCCCTTCTCATCAACGACTTCTTTCATGATGATCGTCGCAATGTCGCTTTGGATGCGAAAGAAGTCATCTCTAAGTTTATAATTCGCTTCTCCATGAGATTCTAGCCACTTGTGGATATGATCATCATTTCTGCTCTTAATGCAAAGCTTTTGGTGATCCGTGTTGAACTGAATCATGAGATGGACGATGTAGAATCCATCCTTCTTGCTTGGTTTTGGGACATGGATGCAGGAGAAGTTAGTTTTATGCGCGAAACCCATCTTCTTGTTCCTTTGTTTCCTGATATGCACGTGGCCACCTCTATAGCTGAAGCCTTGGAGAGCATCATCTAGAATATTCATTATGTGGGTGTAGTCCTTTTCTCGTAGTCTCTCGAAGGGTCAAAATACGGCGTGGGAGACTTGCGGGTAAAGAACGATAAGAACGGCACGCCTGCTGCGGGGGAAAAGACACCTCAAATTATTCCCCATATGAGAGAGAAGGAATGATTGAAATGTATGAAAGGGTTGTCGGGAACTGACTTACTTTGGATGATAAGGCACGAGGACAATTTCCGGTCCTTATTCTGTACCATGAAGTTTTGGAGGTACTCCCTAGCAGTTACGCTCAAAGTCGCCGAGACTCAAGAAAGACTTCGTGCATGTAGTACGGATCCGCCACACAGATTTGCGAGACTTCTTCACTCTTCACGACGGAGCTCATATGTAGCGCAAAAAGGCGGACGATAGTAAAATCAAGCCGCCTTGTTAGAAACATCTCAAAGATATGGTCAAACCGCAGGAAGAACACCTCCATGGGCCGTGTGTCGACGTAGCACTTCCCTCGAGCACAGGAGCAGCGTATGTCGGATATCCTGAATCCTTTGAGGCTAGTAGGCTTTTCTCGATCGGCAACACATGGTCGTGCAGTCTCACGAGATCCTCGATAGTGCCTCCAGCGGTTTCGGCGGTAGCATCGGCTCGCCGTGAGATGGAACATGACCGCACCTTTCACGGGTACACGCTCTTGTAATGCATCGTCTGGCTGCTGTGTGCTCGCTTGTTTGGAGGCGATTACCTTCCCGATCTCTTCCTCTCCTTTTCTTGGGCACACCTTCCAGACCCTTCCTTAACCCCTGCCCAAGTGTTCCCGGGCTAAATCTTTGTCAGACGACCCTCGCGCCCGGCTAGTTGAGCCTGTGTTGAGGCGGCATCTTGAGCGTGTCTGTGAGGATTTCATGAAGAGAGACTTTTGCATTCCATGGTACGGCCCTGCCCGGCATATCATCCATATCCTCATTAGCAAGTGATAGCCCGATTAGTCATATGGTTGACTCATCATATCTATGTCACAGTCATACGCGTTTGTATTGAGGTAATCCATAGGGCCGACCTCCGTCTCATCATCCATTCTCTGTTCTCTGGTACATCAGCCAAGATACTATTGCACCCCTTCATCATGTCGTCCGCCGCCTCACCCGGCACTACTACGAGAGCTGGTAATTGCGTAGGTGGGGTGGTGGTCTCCGCACATGCTTGTTGATGTGTGGTAGTTATTGGTGTGCTCTCGGCGGCTCGGACGAATAAGATTCTTCGCCATAGCAGCACCCAACCCTTGCATCGTCCAATCCATGGCGGGTCTCGTCGTCCGCTCCCACATCTTTGTCTTCGAGGAGGCAAATCCTCGTGCCCGATTTCACACTGGTCAAGCTAACCTCAAGTGCCCAGTGGGATCGGGTGGTTGTGGAATGTGCGTTGAGAGGGTCCATTATCATCCCCTTTCCACGTCCACCTTCGGCCTTTGATCAAGTAGAGTATGGTGCATGGGGTTTCTTTCGCTTTGCAAACACATATGTGCGTGGTGTAAAACAACCGAAAGGCAACAAAATGGAATATTATCTATATATATATATATATGTTGGTGCGACATGTAATTACCGTGACGGCGTCGAGCTCAGCCAAAGACGAAGGCCCACCTAGCGCGCCTGAGACTGAGGACGGGCTGCTATGAGCGGGAGCAGCTGCGAGAGGAGGCCCGGTTGCTTGAGCAAGTGATGGTGCGATGGTGTTGTTGTTCATGGAGTTGCTCGCGATTTAAACGGGCATCGGGAAATCATGTACCGTCTTGTGCGGATTTTCCTTCGCCGATTGATGATAATGGAACCAAGTTAGTAGCGAAATCATTTTGCAGCGATTCTGGCTGCATTGATCGCTCGCTGTAGCAACTCATATTTGTCCTCGGCTGCTTTTTCGCATCCTCACTGCTTTTTCTCGACCGCAAGCTTCACCTTTGCGTCGATGTCCGCTGACTAAACTTCTTTTTCGCTTCTTGGCCTCGGGCGTCGTTGTAAACACCTTCCACGTGGCGCCATCTCGGCGCCGTGCACACGACCATATTGCGGCCGCTGGTCCAACAGGAGTCCCTTAAGTTCGTTCAAGGCCGGTTGAGAGGGTGTCCCACTTGGGCCTCATCGAGAAGTAGGGCTTTCGGCTGCAAGCGGTGTTGCTTCTCCGAGAGTCTAATCAATTTCCTCGTGATTTTGTCCGTGTAAAAACCTTTTCTCCTTGTCCCACTTGTAGCGGGCCCGATGAAGTCATGCTCCAAGGGGTTGGTGAACTTCAGCGAAGGGTGCAGGAGACCCGCGGCTTCACGTTCGCGTCCTCCTTATCCCATATGGGCCTTTTACCGAGGTAGCCACGGCTTCGAGGCGATGCTTCCGTGTTCCGGAGCTGAAGGCTTTTGAATTTCGCAGCCTTAGCCTTGGCTGCCTCGGTAGCGCAAGTGTCCTTGAACTTTTGAACTCCTCTTCCGTAAGTGTCGATTTTCCTCCAGAATCTTGGACAGGGGTTCATCAGCCTCAATAGCTCGTTTCACCCTCCCTTTCCAGGAGGCCAAACCATTGCTGAACATGCCCATGGCGTGATTGTTAATCTTTTTCATCTTCGGATCATCCCACGGTTGTTCTATGTTATCATCCCGGTCGGGGAACTTGAATCTCTTGTGCAACTTCGTTAGGAGCAACTGTGTCAAATGTTCTTTACTCCTTAAGTCATCGTCGTTGATGCTCGCGCATTCCCGTAGGATGCATCCTACTTGGTTCCCATAGCACTTGCGAGGTTCTTCCGGCTCTAACGGCTCAAATTGCCAGGTGCCATCTTTGTGATCACAAGTCGTCCAATCCCTAGTTTGTTAGGTTTTCGTATCCTCTGCTTCTTATGCTTCCTCTTTTCGGTATCAGCATCGGGGCCGGTACCTTCCCGCCGGTACCTTCCCCACGGTCTCGGCGCCGCCATCGGTGCGGCGCCGTCGGTGCCGGCGCCGTCGGTGTCGATGTCGGCGTCGATACCATCATCGAGGCCGACCTGCAAACCTTGCTTAGCGATCAAATAGTCGAGGTACTCCTGTTCACCATCATAATCCATCTAAATCGCATCTTGGTGAAGGCCCAGTTTCTTTGTTGTTCGACATGTTTCCTATGATTAAGTGGCCTCATTTATTTCTAAAAGTATGAATAAATGAGAAATGACGTAAAAGAAATCTATGTGCCAGACTCGATATGCCAACTATGTAGCACAAATCATGCCTTTATTCACGGAAATTTGGCATGACCTTTGCTAAAAAGGACATATCGGCGCTGAAATTCACCAAACGAAATGAATCAACATTTCGGCGTAACATAAGCCACTCGGATCATTTTCCAAACATGACATGTCCAAAACATGACATATGCACATATCACATGTCCAGTTCAAATTTCCATATAAATTCAGCTAATTTTGAAACCTAGCTAAATTCATAACTAAATAGATAACCTAATTAATTAACATGAAGAACCCTAGCTGAGAGGGGGGGTTTGAAAGTGCAGGAGGCGAGGAGGAGGCGAGGCCGACGGTCGGGGCGAGCCTTGCTGGGTCGGGCGAAGGCCGGCCGAGTCGGGGCGAGCGGCTGGGTCGGGGCGAGCGGCGTGGTCGGGGCGAGCGGTTGGTCGGGGCGAAGCGGCGTGGTCGGGGCGAAGCCCGAGTCGGGTCGAGGGTCGACGGGCGAAGCGGCTAGCGCTAAGCGCCGGCCGGAGTCGGGGCGAGCGCCGGGCGGGTCGGGGCAAGGAGCGACGGGGCCGGAGAGAGTGGGGATTTGGGGAAATGTGGCGGGATGAAGCTGGCGAGAGTGAGAATTTTGGGTTAAGTGGGCGTTGCGATGGCGCGTTATGTCAAACGTGCTACTACTATGATCTGTAGCTGCAGCGCTTTATAGGAAACACGCTACTACTATGGTGCGTGGCGGCAGCGGTTTATAAGAAAGCGCTACTACTATGGTCTGTAGCAGCAGCGGTTTTGTGGAAAGCAGCTGCTATCGCCGCCCCTACCGCCAGTTTTCATTTTTCTTTTCCTTTATTTTATCCCACTTTTATTTCTCGAGGGCAGTGAGCGAAGGGAGGCGATATATATTGCATCATTTGACGGTTAAATATGTATGCAAAATAGGAACATATATATTACACATCATATGGCTAAGTGTGTATACAAAATAGGAACATATATATATTACACATCATTGGACCCATAACATACGTTTCCTCGGTCTTGGCGTTTTTGTTTTTGAGTCAGCTTCTTTCCCTTCTTGTTCGTCGAAGAATAATTGAGCCCCTCATTGTGACTTTGCCTTTTCCATGGAGTACGATTTTTCTTAGGTAATGTAGTATTGATTCTTCTTTTGACGTATACTTCATCATCATCGTCATCTTCCATCATTGGGTTGCCGTACTGATCATAGTCTTCCTCGTTGGCGACTCCATCCATTCCAATGATGTTCCTTTTGCCTCTCCTCACGACAACACGGCTGGGATTGCGCGGGTCAGTTATGAAGAAGCATTGTGTCACGTGCTTAGCGTGTACCCATGGCTCGTTTTTTGCGATAGCTTTGACGGTACCGCTCTTGGCGTCGGGTATAGTCATGGTAGTGAACATCCGGCTTTCTCTTTCGACATTCTTAGCCCATCTGACACCGGACATCGTCGTGTTGTGAAGTCCAGAGTAGTCAAGCTCCCAGATCTCCTCGACCCTTCCATAAAATCGTTCAGTTGTGCCGTTGTCGCTGCCGGTCATGCATTCCATCGTCACCCCGAGTTCGATCATCACCGTCCATATCTTTTGCCTCCGTGTAGAACGTGTATCCGTTGATATCATATGCCCGATAGGTTACGAGGTTGGGCGAGGGCCATGTGCTAAGGCGATATGAGCAATCCGTCCTTAGAGCCCTCCTCCGGGATTAGCAATAATATGCTCTTTGAACCAATGCAGAAAGTGGAGTTGTGCTCTCTAGTAACTTCGCGTCCGTCCTGCATACCCCGGTCACGATACTTCTTTGCGATAATTTCTTTGTGCAGTGCCACAAAAGGATCTACCTCGTCTAGGTGTTGTAGCACTACCAAGTTTGCTCTGTCAAAATCGTTGCGTCGATCTGAGTATGCCACGTGCAGTTCCCTGCGACCGTTACAGTGACCATCTCCTTCGAGCCTCCCATCGTGCTTGTTAACGGGCAAACCAACACTAACACCAAAGCGGCTGGTCTGCGCCATATAGAAAATTCTCACAGAAAGAGATGCACTCTTGTGCCAAATAGCCCTGGACGATGCTTCCATCCAGACGGGACATGTTACTGAACGAATCCTTTGATGATCCCATTCATCCTCTCAAACGGCATCATGTTGTGCGGGAATGACGGCCCCTGTGTCTATTATGTCATCCACAATATGGACACACAGATGCACCATCACGTCGAAGAACGCGGCGGAAGTACATCTCAAGTTCATTCAGTATCACAACGATCTCTTCCTGTAGCCTTTGGAGCTGCTTCACACTAATCGACTTTCGAGAGATGACGTCAAAAAAGTTGCAGAGACCAATAAGCGTGTCACGGACGTGCTTGTCCATTATCCCTCTAAGGGCAACAGGTAGTATCTGCGTCATCATCACATGACGGTCATGAGACTTCATCCCGCTGAACCTTTTCTTTTCCGTGTCTAGATATCGCTTATCTTGCCACAAGAATCGAACTAACTTTCACTCCGTAAGGCACTTAAAGAATTGATTGATCTCAGCTGACTTAAGGTGAAGCAAGAGGGGGGCAATAATCTTCTTTCTTTAATTTCTTGCCCTTCTTCTCCCGTGCTCGTGTCTCCGTCTCTGTCTCGTCGACATTTTACGGGCGGCATGTGCAGATCTTCCCTGATTTTCAAATCTTGCAAGTCTTTTCTTGCCTTCGCCCATCCTTGGTCTTATCCGCATGTTCATCGGTGTTGCGAGCAAGCTCTCAAGGACATTCTTACAGATATGCATTTGATCTAGGCAATGAGGTGTATCGAGTTTGTGCCGATACTCCAAGTCCCGAACACGCACCTCGCCTTCCATACCTTCAGCAGCGGCTCTGGCGCCTTTCTCATCGTCTTTCGTGCGCTGGGCACTCATTCCAGCTTTTTCAACAGCTCATCGATTTTGGCACCGCCCGCTTACGTGGAGGTCCTCGATGCTCAGCGTGACCATTGAATAGATCTCCACGGTTTCTCCACGGGTCTTCTGTTCAAGCCATCTTCGATGCCCCATATACACGATTTTCCTGACCGCCATCTTTCCTTGACGTTAGCTGCTGAGACGTTGTATCATCCATGCACCGCGTGCATCCGCAATATCCATGGCACACCGGCCTGCCACATATCCGTAATCGAGATAGTCCTGCCGACCGTCGTGATCAGCGCGCTCTCATGTTGAAATACTCACCTTGTTTGGCGTCCCATGTCTTGGCGGTGTTTTCCATAACGTGTCTAACTCCTCTTGAAGTAGCCCCAGATACAAATTAATATAATTTCCTGGTTGTTTTGGCCCTTGAATAAGCAAGCTCATGTGAATGTACTTCGATTTCATGCACAACCAGGAGGGGAGGTTGTACATCCATACAAACACGGGCCATGTACTATGGTTGGTGTTCTGGTTGCCAAACAGATTCATGCCATCGGTACACGCGCCGAGCACGATGTTCCTTGCATCACATTCAAAATACCGATAGAAGCTGTTCAACGCTCTCCACTGGCTTCCATCCTTCACGTGTCTCAGCTTCGGATCATCTCCATCGTCGGGCTTCTTCCTCTCCGTGTGCCAAGATTAGCTTTGCTTCCTTGGGATCTACAAAATACCTCGGAGACGGGAGTGATCGGTAAGTACCATACAACTTTTCGGGGACATTTCTTCCGGCCTTCTTGTATCGAGAAGCATTGCACACCGGACAGCTTGTTTTTTCGCGTGCTCCTTCCGATAAATTATGCAATCGTTGATGCATGCATGGTATCTAACGTGTGGCAGATCAAGAGGGCACACGATCTTCTTGGCCTCATCAACACTAGTAGGACATAGATTACCCGGGAAGAACATCCTTTAGGTACTTGAGATGCTCATCGAGGCTAGTGTCGATCCATTTGTTTTTAGCCTTCGTCTTGTGGAGTTGGGCGTGAAACTCAACCGGTCACCTCAGATTGCAACCATCATACAATGGAGTGTTCGAGTCTACCACCGTTGCTCCAGCTTAGCCTCCTCTCTAGAAGCAGCTCTCTCAGTACTCGTCTCCTTGCGAAGCAATGCTTGAACATGAGGGTCCCGCACAATTGAACTTAGTACCGACGAACTCTGCTGCGTGGAGTCCATGTCGTTCTCTCCGCCGCCATGTCCGGCCCCTTCTCCTCCGCCATGTCCGGCCCCTTCTCCGCCGCCATGTCCGCCTCTTCCCGCCGCCATTATCGATCATCTCTTCGTCTTGCCCCGTGTCATCATTTCCTGCCCCGTCGGCATCCTCAACATCGTCATCCTCATCTTCAATTATCCACCTAGTATAGCCATCCATGAAACCAGTCATGAGCAGGTGCGCTTCGACACGACCATCGTCATGGGGGTCGAGCCAAACTATTCCTTTGCATTTTCGACACGGACATAAAACCTCTGTCCGGTTATTTTCTTTCATGTCTTGCACCGCCGACCGCAACCACCTGTCCACCATCGCTCCACTGACCATCGTCAACTCTGCACGGTAATAATAAAAATTGATTGTAAAAATGCAAGCATGCATCAAAGTCATAAAAAAATTGGCATGACCTTCCTAAAATAGGACATATATGGATCTAGAGTTTGCGGAATTAGCCAAACGGAAATAAATCGACATTTCGCAAAACATAGGCAACTCAAAAGCACAATTTACGGCGTCAACTCATGCCACACACACAATTTCCACAAACATATCACACACACATAAACACATTTCCATTTTGCAAAAGCATGAAAGTTTCATCACCTCTATCTTGATGGTCAAGATGATGTTGTAGGGAGATCAAAAGTGCACAAATTAAGCTCTTCTTGACAAAGATAGATCTACTTAGGGGCAAATAGGTCACTTAACTAAATCCTACATCTACCTAGCTACCTAATTTGGAAGGAGACAACTTCAACTAGTGGAGGGGAAGGAAAAGAGAAAGGAGATCCATTAATGGAGGTGGTGTAGTTATGTAGGAGTAATGAAGAGAGAGTGGATAGAGAAGAGAGAGAGTAATGGGGGAGAAGTATTGAGAAGAAGAAGAGTGAGAGTGGGAGCATGTGGTGGAGGGAAGAGAGGAGAGGGGAGGTAGGGGAAGGGAAAAAAGTGAGAGTGGGAGCATGTGGTGGAGGGAAGAGAGGAGAGGAGGAGGTAGGGGAAGGGAAAAAGCAAGGGGAGGGAGGGACGGGTTGGGGGTTGGTGGGGTTAGCGATGGCGCTGGTGAGAAACTGCGCTGCTGCTAAGAACTTAGCAGCAGCGCTGCTGTAAGGCGCCATCGCTAATCGGGACAAAAATTGCGGCAATTTGAAACTTACCAGCAGCGATCTCGAGGAAACCGCTACTACTATAGACTTAGCGATGAGCGCTGTTTCGCAACCGCCATCGCTACTTAGAGGTGGGGAACACCGCCGGTCGATATTTGTAGCAGCGTTTCTGGCGAAAGCACGCCATCGCTAAATATTTAGCAGCAGCGAGTTTACGTAACAAGCGCTACAACTACTTACCAGCAGCGCTCTATTTTGAACCGCGCTGCTGCTAAGATTCTGTGTATAGGCTTTTCCCTAGTAGTGTATTGTGCTTTCATTATTTCAATCATCTTCGTGGTGGATTGATTCGGGTGCTAACGTTCATGTGTGTGCTGACATCTCCCTGTTTACTTCTTATCAGGTCGCAAGGGATTCTTCCGTCCTAATGGGGAATGGGTCACATGCTTCTGTTCGTGGCATTGGCACGGTGGATCTGAAGTTTACTTCGGGAAAGATCGTGCAACTACGGAACGTGCAGCATGTCCCTACTATGAACAAGAATCTAGTTAGCGGCTCCCTTCTATGTCGAGATGGATTTAAGGTAGTTTTAGAGTCCAATAAAGTAATCGTGTCAAGATTTGGACAATTTATAGGAAAAGGCTATGAGTGCGGAGGCTTGTTCCGTTTTCTCTTTCAGATTTTTGCAATAAGTCAATAAACCAAATTTGTGCTAGTGTTAATGATGATGCAAGTATTTGGCACTCTCGTTTATGTCATATTAATTTTGGTTTAATGTCTCTCGCTATCCAGCATGAGTTTAATTCGAACTTCATAGTTGCCAAAGGTTCTAAGTGTCATAGTTGTGTGCAATCTAAGCAACCTCGAAAGCCTCATAAGGCTGCCGAGGAGAGAAACTTGGCACCTATAGAACTCATACATTCTGATCTTTGTGAGATGAATGGTGTGTTGACAAAACGTGGAAAGAGATATTTTATGACTTTGATTGATGATGCGACTAGATTTTGCTATGTTTATTTGTTGCAAACTAAAGATGAAGCATTAGACTACTTTAAAATCTATAAAGCTGAAGTTGAAAATCAACTAGAGAGAAAGATCAAGCGCCTTAGGTCCGATCGTGGTGGAGAGTATTTTCCAAAAGTTTTTGATCAATTTTGTGAGGAACATGGTATTATTCATGAGAGGACGCCTCCTATTCACCTCAATCAAATGGAGTGGCGAGAGGAAAAACCGCACATTGGTCGACTTGGTGAATGCCATGTTAGGCCTTCTGGTTTATCTAAGGCATGGTGGGGGAGGCTTTATTGACTTCATGCCATGTCTGAATAGAGTTCCCAACAATAATAAAGAGAAAACCCTTATGAGGAGTGGGTTGGGAGAAACCATCACTTTCTTATTTGCGCACTTGGGGATGTTTGGCAAAGGTCAATATTCCTATTCCTAAGAAACATAAACTTGGACCAAAGGCAGTGGATTGTGTCTTTCTAGGGTATGCTCAACGGAGCATTGCTTATAGGTTTTAGTGGTAAAATCTGAAGTATCGATATGCATGTTGATACTATAATGGAATCTCGTGATGCAACATTTTTGAGAACATATTTCCTATGAAAGATATGCATAGCATTGCTAGATTTTCTTACGAGATAATTCCTGAATCTAGTACAACTGATGAATATCGAACAATCACATGAGGAAGTCCTTGAGAAGGATAGCAATGAAGTTCCTAGAAGGAACAAGAGACAAAGGATTGCAAAATCTTTTGGTGATGATTTCATTGTATACCTTGTGGACGACACACCCAAGACGATTGAGAAGCATATGCATCTCCGGATGTAGATGATTGGAAAGAAGCTGTTCATAATGAGATGGACTCAATTCTTTCTAATGGAACTTGGGAACTAATCGATAGACCATATGGTTGTAAACCTGTGGGCTGTAAGTGGGTGTTCAAAAGAAGCTAAAGCCTGATGGTACTATTGATAAATACAAAGCGCGGCTAGTGGCCAAGGGCTACACTCAGAAAGAAGGCGAAGATTACTTTGACACCTATTCACCCGTTGCTAGAATGACCACCATTCGAGTGTTACTTTCCTTGGCTGCCTATTATGGTCTTATCATTCATCAAATGGATGTAAAGACAGCTTTTCTCAATGGAGAGTTGGAAGAGGAGATCTATATGGATCAGCCTGACGGGTTTGTGGTAAAGGGTGAAGAGAGAAAGGTGTGCAAGTTGTTAAAATCTTTGTATGGTCTGAAACAGGCACCTAAGCAATGGCATGAGAAGTTTGAAAGAACTTTGACTTCTGCAGGGTTTGTCATTAACGAGGCTGATAGGTGTGTTTACTATCGCCATGGTGGGGGCAATAGTGTCATATTATGTTTGTATGTGGACGACATCTTGATCTTTGGTACAAAATTAATGCAATTAATGAGGTCAAGTCTTTTCTATCAAAAAGTTTTGACATGAAAGATCCGGGAGAAGCCGATGTAATTCTAAACATCAAACTTATTAAGGATGAGAGTGGGATTACATTAACGCAATCTCACTATGTTGAGAAGGTCTTGAACCGATTCGGTTTTATGGATAGCAAGCCTTCTCCAACACCTTATGATCCCAGCGTGACACTCGGAAAGAACAAGAAAGAAACGAGATCAATTAAGATACTCTCAAATTGTCGGTTCACTCATGTACTTAGCTAGCGCTACAAGACCAGATATCTCTTTGCTGTGAGCAAACCGAGTAGGTTCATGTCCAACCCGGGTGATGATCATTGGCATGCACTAGAAAGGGTCTTGCGCTATCGAGAGAGGTACTATGAGTTACGGAATTACTTATTCAGGGCATCCTCTTTGTGCTAGAAGGATATAGTGATTCAAATTGGATCTCCGATGTTGATGTACTTTACGCAACAAGTGGGTATGTATTTACTCATGGTGGTGGCGCAGTGTCATGGAGGTCTTGCAAGCAAACCATATTGACGAGGTCAACTATGGAAGCAGAATTAATCGCTTTGGACACGCTCATTGTTGAGGCAGAATGGCTGCGTGAGCTCTTGATGGACTTGCGGTTGTTGAAAAACCTGTACCGGTATTCTTATGAATTGTGATAACCAAACGGTTATCGCTAAAGTGAACAATTCTAAAGATAATGCAAAGTCATCAAGACACGTGAAAAGACGTTTGAAGTCATCGGGAAGTTGAGAAACTCCGAGTAATAAGCATTACGTATATACAAGCAGACAAAAACACTGGCAGATCCTTTACAAAGGGACTATCACGAAATGTGATAGATATTGCATCGAGGAGATGGGTATGAGACCCATAGATGTTACACCATAGTAGTAACCCAACCTTTGTGATCGGAGATCCCGTGAATTAGGATCTGGGAAGAACAAGCTATTGGTTAAGCGAGGAGAGTAATAACTTATGATCGTCTCCAAGTGAAGATGCAAAACTCTCGAGCTGTAAGGCTCAGATCAGAAGGCAGGTCGGCAACATGCCTTAATGTGGTTCTATTGGCTATAATTAGCAAAGATGCTGTCCTCTGAGCAGTCTTCAAAGAACACACCTATATGAGTTCTCGATCAGTAAACGTCATGATCTATGAGATTTGGGTGATCTCTAGTAAACTCACGAAGAGACCAGGAGTATGACGATAAGCTCCAAACGCGGGGTAGCCTCTTGGCGGTCAGTATCGTTAAGACTTTGAGTGAAACCTGTTCACACAAAACTAGCAATTCAAGGCATAGTCCATTGTCAAGTTGTGAATGGATGTAGCTTAAAGTTCTAGGCAGAAGGTCAACTTAACAGTCTCTGCTGAAACACTGGTATATTAAACAAGTGGTGAGAGAAGGCAAATCTCTAAATGGGTATTTGAGATCTGGTGGGGGATTGTTAGAATTAATGGGCTAGGCCCATAGCAATTTCTGAAATCTCAAAGCCGATGTGTAAAATGGCAAGTGGTGGTAAATTTAGTCCCACCTTGGAAGTTGAAGAAGAGTTGGACCTCTTTATATAGTGGGTTCTCTCTACCACTCTAAGTGGTGTGTGAGAAGAGAAAGGGAAAACCACACGCGCGCGCTCGCTCGCCTCGCCTCGCCTGGCCTAGCTTGGCCTGGCCGGGCCGAGGCGAGGCGGCGCGTACATGCGACATGCGCATGAATGGTCCGGCGAAATCCGGTCCGACTCCTTGCAGGAGCGCAGCTTCCTTTTGCCGTTTTATTTTTTGGCAGACAAGTTTTTTGATTTCTTGTCCGGTAAGTATACGAATTAGAAACCGAGTCGGTTTGGGATTGTGGTCGCGACACAATACCGCCTCTAGTCCTAATATATATATAGCTACCGGCTGCGGCCAGAAACGTACCGGAAAAATACCTAGGGTTTTGCCTCATCTCACAACTTGCGCCGCCATCGTAATCTACTCCATCCCAAACGCCGGCGTGCATCGGCGCGTGGGAGAGCAGGTCTCTGGAACCGTTCGTCTTTGCGATCTTGCACCGGGAGAGGACGAATTAGGTTTTTGGGAAGCGCTGTGCGCGATTGCTCAAATTCGTCAGCACGGGTCGTCTTCCGTCCAAGTCGGGCGGTGTTACTCATCGTCGTATTCATCACCGTCAGCAGCAGATCGTCGCCAACATCGTCATCAACACTGTCGCACCCTTAATAGCTAACGATCAGTACGTCCAACATCCTCTGTTCATGTCTGTTTCTCAGCCATCGTTACGTGTTTGCTGCTGTTATGCATGTCTTGCTGTTCTTCTAGTTTGCTAGATTCTTGCATGCTAGTATCTCTTCTAGTCATGAATTATTTATGGAATTAATCATGAACTTGCCTAATTTTCCAACAATCCAAAAACCTAATTACAGGCAATTTCTGAGTTAACTATGGCTGGATTCGCTGATGCACCGAGGCGGATAAGTTTACGGTGTGCACTTTAAGAGGTGGCGGTGAAGACCACGCTCGGCTTATCGCTCGAAAGTTTTCCACGCTAGTGTTGGTGCTCCAGAGGAATGACCGGCGAAGATCGGAGAAAATTCCAGAAGCCAATACTATGTTTGTGGGATGCATTCGAGTGTTCTTCTTGACCGTCGTGTGATGTGTACATGCACATAAACGACGGAAAAATTCTGTGGGATGCACTGAATACAAAATTCGGTGCAATAGATGCAGGCAGTGAACTGTACATCATGGAGAGTTTTCATGACTACAAGATGGTGAATAACCGTTCTGTGGTTGAACAAGCTCATGAGATACAGTGCATTGTGAAGGAACTTGAACTCCTTAAATGTGTTCTACCCGACAAATTCGTGGCTGGGTGCATGATTGCAAAGTTGCCTCCTTCATGGAGGAATTTCGCGACAACTCTGAAGCATAAGAGACAGGAGATATCAGTTGAAAATCTGATTGCATCTCTTGATGTTGAAGAAAAAGCTCGGGCTAAAGATACCACTGAAAAAGGAGGCGAGGTTCAGCCTACTGCTAACATGGTGCAGAGGTACCCACAGAACAAGAACAAAGGGAAGAACAAACCTGTTTTCAACAAGCCTACCAAGACTACTACCTTCAAGAAGAAGAAGTTCAACAAGGCTGAGCTAGAGTGCTACGCCTGTGGGAAGCCTGGACACTTTTCCAAGGAATTTCCTGAACGTGCAGACCGCAGAGGGAAAACAAGCTCCAAGACTGTCAACATGGTGACCGCTAGCAATACTGATGGGTATGGTAATTTACCTATTGTGCTTTCAGTATTTCAATCATCTTCGTGGTGGATTGATTCGGGTGCTAACATTCATGTGTGTGCTGACATCTCCCTGTTTACTTCTTATCAGGTCGCAAGGGATTCTTCCGTCCTAATGGGGAATGGGTCACATGCTTCTGTTCGTGGCATTGGCACGGTGGATCTGAAGTTTACTTCGGGAAAGATCGTGCAACTACGGAACGTGCAACATGTCCCTACTATGAACAAGAATCTAGTTAGCGGCTCCCTTCTATGTCGAGATGGATTTAAGGTAGTTTTAGAGTCCAATAAAGTAATCGTGTCAAGATTTGGACAATTTATAGGAAAAGGCTATGAGTGCGGAGGCTTGTTCCGTTTTTCTCTTTCAGATTTTTGCAATAAGTCAATAAACCAAATTTGTGCTAGTGTTAATGATGATGCAAGTATTTGGCACTCTCGTTTATGTCATATTAATTTTGGTTTAATGTCTCGCTATCCACATGAGTTTAATTCCGAACTTCACAGTTGCCAAAGGTTCTAAGTGTCATAGTTGTGTGCAATCTAAGCAACCTCGAAAGCCTCATAAGGCTGCCGAGGAGAGAAACTTGGCACCTCTAGAACTCATACATTCTGATCTTTGTGAGATGAATGGTGTGTTGACAAAAGGTCGAAAGAGATATTTTATGACTTTGATTGATGATGCGACTAGATTTTCCTATGTTTATTTGTTGCAAACTAAAGATGAAGCATTAGACTACTTTAAAATCTATAAAGCTGAAGTTGAAAATCAACTAGAGAGAAAGATCAAGCGTCTTAGGTCCGATCGTGGTGGACAGTATTTTCCAAAAGTTTTTGATGAATTTTGTGAGGAACATGGTATTATTCATGAGAGGACGCCTCCCTATTCACCTCAATCAAATGGAGTGGCCGAGAGGAAAAACCGCACATTGACTGACTTGGTGAATGCCATGTTAGACACTGCTGGTTTATCTAAGGCATGGTGGGGGGAGGCTTTATTGACTTCATGCCATGTCTGAATAGAGTTCCCAACAATAATAAAGAAAACCCTTATGAGGAGTGGGTTGGGAGAAAACCATCACTTTCTTATTTGCGCACTTGGGGATGTTTGGCAAAGGTCAATATTCCTATTCCTAAGAAACGCAAACTTGGACCAAAGACAGTGGATTGTGTCTTTCTAGGGTATGCTCAACGGAGCATTGCTTATAGGTTTTTAGTGGTAAAATCTGAAGTATCTGATATGCATGTTGATACTATAATGGAATCTCGTGATGCAACATTTTTTGAGAACATATTTCCTATGAAAGATATGCATAGCATTGCTAGATTTTCTTCTGAGATAATTCCTGAATCTAGTACAACTGATGAATATTTCGAACAATCACATGAGGAAGTCCTTGAGAAGGATAACAATGAAGTTCCTAGAAGGAACAAGAGACAAAGGATTGCAAAATCTTTTGGTGATGATTGCATTGTATACCTTGTGGACGACACACCCAAGACGATTGCAGAAGCATATGCATCTCCGGATGTAGATGATTGGAAAGAAGCTGTTCATAATGAGATGGACTCAATTCTTTCTAATGGAACTTGGGAACTAACTGATAGACCATATGGTTGTAAACCTGTGGGCTGTAAGTGGGTGTTCAAAAAGAAGCTAAAGCCTGATGGTACTATTGATAAATACAAGGCGCGGCTAGTGGCCGAGGGCTACACTCAGAAAGAAGGCGAAGATTACTTTGACACCTATTCACCCGTTGCTAGAATGACCACCATTCGAGTGTTACTTTCCTTGGCTGCCTCTTATGGTCTTATCATTCATCAAATGGATGTAAAGACAGCTTTTCTCAATGGAGAGTTGGAAGAGGAGATCTATATGGATCAGCCTGACGGGTTTGTGGTAAAGGGTGAAGAGAGAAAGGTGTGCAAGTTGTTAAAATCTTTGTATGGTCTGAAACAGGCACCTAAGCAATGGCATGAGAAGTTTGAAAGAACTTTGACTTCTGCAGGGTTTGTCATTAACGAGGCTGATAGGTGTGTTTACTATCGCCATGGTGGGGGCAATAGTGTCATATTATGTTTGTATGTGGACGACATACTGATCTTTGGTACAAAATTAATGCAATTAATGAGGTCAAGTCTTTTCTATCAAAAAGTTTTGACATGAAAGATCTGGGAGAAGCCGATGTAATTCTAAACATCAAACTTATTAAGGATGAGAGTGGGATTACATTAACGCAATCTCACTATGTTGAGAAGGTCTTGAACCGATTCGGTTTTATGGATAGCAAGCCTTCTCCAACACCTTATGATCCTAGCGTGACACTCAGAAAGAACAAGAAAGAAACGAGAGATCAATTAAGATACTCTCAAATTGTCGGTTCACTCATGTACTTAGCTAGCGCTACAAGACCAGATATCTCTTTGCTGTGAGCAAACTGAGTAGGTTCATGTCCAACCCGGTGATGATCATTGGCATGCACTAGAAAGGGTCTTGCGCTATCTCGAGAGGTACTATGAGTTACGGAATTACTTATTCGGGGCATCTGCTGTGCTAGAAGGATATAGTGATTCAAATTGGATCTCGATGTTGATGTACTTTACGCAACAAGTGGGTATGTATTTACTCATGGTGGTGGCGCAGTGTCATGGAGGTCTTGCAAGCAAACCATATTGATGAGGTCAACTATGGAAGCAGAATTAATCGCTTTGGACACAGCCATTGTTGAGGCGAGAATGGCTGCGTGAGCTCTTGATGGACTTGCGGTTGTTGAAAAACCTGTACGGGTATTCTTATGAATTGTGATAACCAAGCGGTTATCGCTAAAGTGAACAATTCTAAAGATAATGCAAAGTCATCAAGACACGTGAAAAGACGTTTGAAGTCTGTCAAGAAGTTGAGAAACTCCGAGTAATAAGCATTACGTATATACAAGCACATAAAAACTGGCAGATCCTTTACAAAGGGACTATCACGAAATGTGATAGATATTGCATCGAGGAGATGGGTATGAGACCCATAGATGTTACACCATAGTAGTAACCCAACCTTTGTGATCGGAGATCCCGTGAATTAGGATCTGGGAAGAACAAGCTATTGGTTAACTGAGGAGAGTAATAACTTATGATCGTCTCCAAGTGAAGATGCAAAACTCTCAGAGCTGTAAGGCTCAGATCTGTAAGGCAGGTCGGCAACATGCCTTAATGTGGTTCTATTGGCTATAATTAGCAAAGATGCTGTCCTACAGAGCAGTCTTGAAAGAACACACCTATATGAGTTTCGATTAAACGTCATGATCTATGAGATTTGGGTGATCTCTAGTAAACTCACGAAGAGACCAGGGAGTATGACGTATAAGCTCCAAACATGGGGTAGCCTCTTGGCGGTCAGTCATGGTTAAGACTTTGAGTGAAACCTGTTCACACAAAACTAGCAATTCAAGGCATAGTCCATTGTCAAGTTGTGAATGGATGTAGCTTAAAGTTCTAGGCGAAGTTCAACTTAAGGTCTCTGCTGAAACACTGGTATATTAAACAAGTGGTGAGAGAAGGCAAATCTCTAAATGGGTATTTGAGATCTGGTGGGGGATTGTTAGAATTAATGGGCTAGGCCCATAGCAATTTCTGAAATCTCAAAGCCCATGTGTAAAATGGCAAGTGGTGGTAAGTTTAGTCCCACCTTGGAAGTTGAAGAAGAGTTGGACCTCTTTATATAGTGGGTTCTCTCTACCACTCTAAGTGGTGTGTGAGAAGAGAAAGGAAAACCACCTGCCGCTCGCCTCGCCTCGCCTCGCTTTGGTTGGGCTGGCCGGGCGGGCCGAGCGGAGGCAGGCGCTATACTGTTTATCTTGCGCGTGAATGGTCCTTGAAATCCGTCCGACTCCTTGCAGGAGCGCAGCTTCCTTTTGCCGTTTTATTTTTTGGCAGACAAGTTTTTGATTTCTTGTCGGTAAGTATACGAATTAGAAACCGAGTCGGTTTGGGATTGTGGTCGCGACACAATACCGCCTCTGTCCTAATATATATATAGCTACCGCCGCGCGTAAACGCGAAAAAAATACCTAGGGTTTTGCCTCATCTCACAACTTGCGCCGCCATCGTAATCTACTCCATCCCAAACGTCGGCGTGCATCGGCGCGTGGGAGAGCAGGTCTCTGGAACCGTTCGTCTTTGCGATCTTGCACCGGGAGAGGACGAATTAGGTTTTTGGGAAGCGCTGTGCGCGATTGCTCAAATTCGTCATCACGGGTCGTCTTCCGTCCAAATCGGGCGGTGTTACTCATCGTCGTATTCATCGCCGTCAGCAGCAGATCGTCGCCAACATCGTCATCAACACTGTCGCACCCTTAATAGCTAACGATCGATCGTTCAACATCCTCTGTTCATGTCTGTTTCTACACTCATTATTACGTGTTTGCTGCTGTTATGCATGTCTTGCTGTTCTTCTAGTTTGCTAGATTCTTGCATGCTAGTATCTCTTCTAGTCATGAATTATTTATGGAATTAATCATGAACTTGCCTAATTTTCCAACAATCCAAAAACCTAATTACAGGCAATTTCTGAGTTAACTATGGCTGGATTATTTGATGCATCGAGGCGGATAAGTTTACGGTGTGCACTTTAAGAGGTGGCGGTGAAGACCACGCTCCGCTTATCGCTCGAAAGTTTTCCACGCTAGTGTTGGTGCTCCAAAGGGAATGACCGGCGAAGATCGGAGAAAATTCGGAAGCCAATACTATGTTTGTGGGATGCATTCGAGTGTTCTTCTTGACCGTCTGTGTGATGTGTACATGCACATAAACGACGGAAAAATTTTGTGGGATGCTGAATACAAAATTGATTGCAACAGATCAGCGATGAACTGTACATCATGGAGAGTTTTCATGACTACAAGATGGTGAATAACCGTTACGTGGTTGAACAAGCTCATGAGATACGATTGCATTGTGAAGGAACTTGAACTCCTTAAATGTGTTCTACCCGACAAATTCGTGGCTGGGTGCATGATTGCAAAGTTGCCTCCTTCATGGAGGAATTTCGCCACAACTCGAAGCATAAGAGACAGGAGATATCAGTTGAAAATCTGATTACATCTCTTGATGTTGAAGAAAAGCTCGGGCTAAAGATACCCTTTGAAAAAGGAGGTGAGGTTCAGCCCTCGCTAACATGGTGCAGAGGTACCCACAGAACAAGAACAAAGGGAAGAACAAACCTGTTTTCAACAAGCCTACCAAGACTACTACCTTCAAGAAGAAGAAGTTCAACAAGGCTGAGCTAGAGTGCTACGCTGTGGGAAGCCTGGACACTTTTCCAAGGAATGCCACGAGCGTGCAGACCGCAGAGGAAAACAAGCTCCAAGACTGTCAACATGGTGACCGCTAGCAATCTTGATGGGTATGGTAATTTACCTATTGTGCTTTCGAGATTTCAATCATCTTCGTGGTGGATTGATTCGGTGCTAACGTTCATGTGTGTGCTGACATCTCCTGTTTACTTCTTATCGTGTCGCAAAGGATTCTTCCGTCCTAATGGGGAATGGGTCACATGCTACATTCGTGGCATTGGCACGGTGGATCTGAAGTTTACTTGGAAAGATCGTGCAACTACGTAAACGTGCAGCATGTCCCTACTATGAACAAGAATCTAGTTAGCGGCTCCCTTCTATGTCGAGATGGATTTAAGGTAGTTTTAGAGTCCAATAAAGTAATCGTGTCAAGATTTGGACAATTTATAGGAAAAGGCTATGAGTGCGGAGGCTTGTTCCGTTTTTCTCTTTCAGATTTTTGCAATAAGTCAATAAACCAAATTTGTGCTAGTGTTAATGATGATGCAAGTATTTGGCACTCTCGTTTATGTCATATTAATTTTGGTTTAATGTCTCGGCTATCCAGCATGAGTTTAATTCCGAACTTCACAGTTGCCAAAGGTTCTAAGTGTCATAGTTGTGTGCAATCTAAGCAACCTCGAAAGCCTCATAAGGCTGCCGAGGAGAGAAACTTGGCACCTCTAGAACTCATACATTCTGATCTTTGTGAGATAAATGGTGTGTTGACAAAAGGTGGAAAGAGATATTTTATGACTTTGATTGATGATGCGACTAGATTTTGCTATGTTTATTTGTTGCAAACTAAAGATGAAGCATTAGACTACTTTAAAATCTATAAAGCTGAAGTTGAAAATCAACTAGAGAGAAAGATCAAGCGTCTTAGGTCCGATCGTGGTGGAGAGTATTTTCCAAAAGTTTTTGATGAATTTTGTGAGGAACATTGTATTATTCATGAGAGGACGCCTCCTATTCACCTCAATCAAATGGAGTGGCGAGAGGAAAAACCGCACATTGATGGTGACTTGGTGAATGCCATGTTAGACACCGCTGGTTTATCTAAGGCATGGTGGGGAGGCTTTATTGACTTCATGCCATGTCTGAATAGAGTTCCCAACAATAATAAAGAGAAAACCCTTATGAGGAGTGGGTTGGGAGAAAACCATCACTTTCTTATTTGCGCACTTGGGGATGTTTGGCAAAGGTCAATATTCCTATTCCTAAGAAACGCAAACTTGGACCAAAGACAATGGATTGTGTCTTTCTAGGGTATGCTCAACGAGCATTGCTTATAGGTTTTAGTGGTAAAATCTGAAGTATCGATATGCATGTTGATACTATAATGGAATCTCGTGATGCAACATTTTTGAGAACATATTTCCTATGAAAGATATGCATAGCATTGCTAGATTTTCTTACGAGATAATTCCTGAATCTAGTACAACCGATGAATATTTGAACAATCACATGAGGAAGTCCTTGAGAAGGATAACAATGAAGTTCCTAGAAGGAACAAGAGACAAAGGATTGCAAAATCTTTTGGTGATGATTTCATTGTATACCTTGTGGACGACACACCCAAGACGATTGCAGAAGCATATGCATCTCCGGATGTAGATGATTGGAAAGAAGCTGTTCATAATGAGATGGACTCAATTCTTTCTAATGGAACTTGGGAACTAACTGGTAGACCATATGGTTGTAAACCTGTGGGCTCTAAGTGGGTGTTCAAAAAGAAGCTAAAGCCTGATGGTACTATTGATAAATACAAGGCGCGGCTAGTGGCCAAGGGCTACACTCAGAAAGAAGGCGAAGATTACTTTGACACCTATTCACTCGTTGCTAGAATGACCACCATTCGAGTGTTACTTTCCTTGGCTGCCTCTTATGGTCTTATCATTCATCAAATGGATGTAAAGACAGCTTTTCTCAATGGAGAGTTGGAAGAGGAGATCTATATGGATCAGCCTGACGGGTTTGTGGTAAAGGGTGAAGAGAGAAAGGTGTGCAAGTTGTTAAAATCTTTGTATGGTCTGAAACAGGCACCTAAGCAATGGCATGAGAAGTTTGAAAGAACTTTGACTTCTGCAGGGTTTGTCATTAACGAGGCTGATAGGTGTGTTTACTATCGCCATGGTGGGGGCAATAGTTTCATATTATGTTTGTATGTGGACGACATCTCGATCTTTGGTACAAACATTAATGCAATTAATGAGGTCAAGTCTTTTCTATCAAAAAGTTTTGACATGAAAGATCTGGGAGAAGCCGATGTAATTCTAAACATCAAACTTATTAAGGATGAGAGTGGGATTACATTAACGCAATCTCACTATGTTGAGAAGGTCTTGAACCGATTCAGTTTTATGGATAGCAAGCCTTCTCCAACACCTTATGATCCCAGCGTGACACTCAGAAAGAACAAGAAAGAAACGAGAGATCAATTAAGATACTCTCAAATTGTCGGTTCACTCATGTACTTAGCTAGCGCTACAAGACTAGATATCTCTTTTGCTGTGAGCAAACTGAGTAGGTTCATGTCCAACCCGGGTGATGATCATTGGCATGCACTAGAAAGGGTCTTGCGCTATCTCGAGAGGTACTATGAGTTACGGAATTACTTATTCAGGGCATCTGCTTGTGCTAGAAGGATATAGTGATTCAAATTGGATCTCCGATGTTGATGTACTTTACGCAACAAGTGGGTATGTATTTACTCATGGTGGTGGCGAAGTGTCATGGAGGTCTTGCAAGCAAACCATATTGACGAGGTCAACTATGGAAGCAGAATTAACTGCTTTGGACACAGCTACTGTTGAGGCAAAATGGCTGCGTGAGCTCTTGATGGACTTGCCGGTTGTTGAAAAACCTGTACCGGGTATTCTTATGAATTGTGATAACCAAACGGTTATCGCTAAAGTGAACAATTCTAAAGATAATGCAAAGTCATCAAGACACGTGAAAAGACGTTTGAAGTCTGTCAGGAAGTTGAGAAACTCCGGAGTAATAACTGTTACGTATATACAAACAGACAAAAACCTGGCAGATCCCTTTACAAAGGGACTATCACGAAATGTGATAGATATTGCATCGAGGGAGATGGGTATGAGACGCACCATAGTAGTAACCCAACCTTTGTGATCGGAGATCCCGTGAATTAGGATCTGGGAAGAACAAGCTATTGGTTAACTGAGGAGAGTAATAACTTATGATCGTCTCCAAGTGAAGATGCAAAACTCTCAGAGCTGTAAGGCTCAGATCTGTAAGGCAGGTCGGCAACATGCCTTAATGTGGTTCTATTGGCTATAATTAGCAAAGATGCTGTCCCACAGGCAGTCTTGAAAGAACACACCTATATGAGTTCTCGATTGTAAACGTCATGATCTATGAGAATTGGGTGATCTCTAGTAAACTCACGAAGAGACCGGGGAGTATGACGTATAAGCTCCAAACCATGGGGTAGCCTCATGGCGGTCAGTCTTGGTTAAGACTTTGAGTGAAACCTGTTCACACAAAACTAGCAATTCAAGGCATAGTCCATTGTCAAGTTGTGAATGGATGTAGCTTAAAGTTCTTGGCAGAAGTTCAACTTAACAGTCTCTGCTGAAACACTGGTATATTAAACAAGTGGTGAGAGAAGGCAAATCTCTAAATGGGTATTTGAGATTTGGTGGGGGATTGTTAGAATTAATGGGCTAGGCCCATAGCAATTTCTGAAATCTCAAAGCCCATGTGTAAAATGGCAAGTGGTGGTAAGTTTAGTCCCACCTTGGAAGTTGAAGAAGATTTGGACCTCTTTATATAGTGGGTTCTCTCTACCACTCTAAGTGTTGTGTGAGAAGAGAAAGGGAAAACCAAACGCGCGCGCTCGCTCGCTTCGCCTGGCCGGGCCGGGCCGGGCCGAGGCGGCGCGTACATGCGACATGCGCGTGAATGGTCCGCCGAAATCTGGTCCGACTCCTTGCAGGAGCGCAGCTTCCTTTTTCCGTTTTATTTTTTGGCAAACAAGTTTTTTGATTTCTTGTCCGGTAAGTATACGAATTAGAAACCGAGTCGGTTTGGGATTGTGGTCGCGACACAATACCGCCTCTGGTCCTAATATATATATAGCTACCGCCGCGCCGTAAACGCATCGGAAAAATACCTAGGGTTTTGCCTCATCTCACAACTTGCGCCGCCATCGAATCTACTCCATCCCAAACGCCGGCGTGCATCGGCGCGTGGGAGAGCAGGTCTCCGGAACCGTTCATCATTGCGATCTTGCATCGGGAGAGGACGAATTAGGTTTTTGGGAAGCGCTGTGCGCGACTGCTCAAATTCGTCATCACGGGTCGTCTTCCGTCCAAGTCGGGTGGTGTTACTCATCGTCGTATTCATCGCCGTCAGCAGCAGATCGTCGCCAACATCGTCATCAACACCGCCGCACCCTTAATAGCTAACGATCGGTCGCCCAACATCCTCTGTTCATGTCTGTTTCTACAACTACTGTTACGTGTTTGCTGCTGTTATGCATGTCTTGCTGTTCTTCTAGTTTGCTAGATTCTTGCATGCTAGTATCTCTTCTAGTCATGAATTATTTACTGGAATTAATCATGAACTTGCCTAATTTTCCAACATACGCCATCGTGTTAGGGAAGTACTCTGCGCCGGTGCACCGGCGCAAGTTTCAGCCGGTCCACCCAGCGTCGTTCGATATAAAAACGCATAACCGTCAGATCTGTTCCGCACTGCATCCCCTTTCCGTCATCTTCCCCCACGGGAAAAAAGAGGAGAAGAAAGGGAGCGCAGCAGCTCGCGGGATCCCGCACGCTGGCCTGCGTTCCCTCGTTTGGACCACCGCTGCCCCTGCTCGCCGCCGGCGAAGCAAAACACGACTCGCCTTCACCACCGCTGCGCGAAGCAAAAAAACTACCGGTTCCAGCAAAAATCAAAGACGGTGGTAGCAATTTTTAGGTTGGTTCCGCAAAAATCAAAAAAAAAAAAACTAGGGATGGTAGCAAAAACTCTTGATGCTTTCAGCAAGACTCTGGTAGTAGCAAATGGCGTCTCAGGTAGTAGCAAAAATCAGAAACGGTTGCAACAAAAAAAAGCCGTCGCCGCCGTCGACCAAGACCATTGTGGGTGGATGTAGCAAAAATTGTCTTCGGTTCCAGCAAAATGAAAATATTGTTGTAGCAAAATTTATCTTCCGTTCCATCAATCAAAGCATGGTTGTAGCAAAAATCGATCGAAAGAAAGAGGCGATGTCACGAAGATGGATGTAGCAAAAAATCCACGAAACACCGGTAGTAACAAAACCCAAAAACAGTTGTAGCAAAATGGTTGGCCGGTTCTAGCAAAAATCACAACAGTAGCAGATTTTGGGATGAGTGGGTGGTAGCAAAAACATGTGTTGGTTCCAGCAAAAAGAAAGCATGTATGTAGCAAAATCTTGCTGTGGCAGTCATGGAGAGGAGCGCAAATCAACTACGGGCGGCCATGGCGACGAGCGCTAGTTGCACTGGGCTAGTTGTTTCCAGCCAAGAACGCAGTTGCGGATCTGCGGCCATACAGCCATTGCATCACGAGATTTAGGAGGGGATGGGGAGGGAGGGTAGGGGAAGATGCACGGCGGAGCAGCAACAAGTAGTGCTCCATGGCGAGAGGAGGAGTGGAGGGAGAGAGAGGAGGAATCGAGCTCAAGAGGGCTTCCATGGTGAGAGAGGGATTTGATGAAGAAAGATAGATGCGGGTGCGACTGAGGATAAGGTAGCGGTGTGTGATGGCGAAAGGTAGCAGTGCAGGGCCGGTCAGGTGCGTGTCGCGAGCGACCGGCCGAATACTCGGCCGGCGCACCGGGCACAAACATTTACCATCGTGTTAGGCTGCAGCAGGGCCGTGTGCTGTACAAGAGCTCAATCCTGTTTAATTAGGCGGCTGCCGTAGTCAAGCTTATTCTTGAGGAAGTGCAGGAGCATGTTGCCACTTCGCCGGCGCATCGGTGGGACTGTGATCTGGACACCATGAGCACGCAGTCCCAGGGTTGCGCCTTCGACTGAGCCCGCGTGGGTTGTGCAGACGAAGCCACTCCGTACGCTTCGTGAACCACCCGGTCAGGCGCCAACGGGGACGTCGCTGCGGGGCATCGCCTTGCAACGACTGTGTGAAAGAGGATGAGAAGAGGAGGGAATCGGGAAGGGGACTCGACCAGGTTGGACACGGGTGTGGGCGCTAGGAAGTAAGCGGTCGTGGCCAGGAGCGCGCTGGAGGCGAGTGTCGTGGTGTGGTGGTAGGAACTGCGCAGTGGGCGAGGAGATTAGGGAGCGGCGTTAAATGGGAACCCTAGCCGGATCGGTGGAGAGACAAGGAGACGAAGCGAGGGACGAAGGCGTGGGCAGCGTAGGTCGGGCCGTCGGCGTGAGGAACGGGAGTTGGAATGGAAAATCGAGCGTGATGGGAAGTAAACCGGGGGGGAAAACGCGTGGAACGTGGGCTTGCGGGGAGAGCTGGCGAAGGGTTGGGCAGAACGCGACTCGTTTTGGCACGAAAAAAGGATCCTTACCTATTTTTCAGATTTTAGATTTCAGAATACTACTCCCTATGTAAACTAAATAAACTACGGAAATGTTAACGCCCACACGTGTGGGCGTTTGCATCTCGACCACACGCGTGGATCCGCGTCCGTTCGTGAGCGCACAAATCTTAGCATGTTTCTATTGCCACGTAGGACTGGCCTGGTGTATGGGCGTTCACCTGGTCGCCCACACGGCCGTTTCACCACACAGGAGGGGCTGGTGTGTGGGCGTTCAGCAGTTCACCCACACGTCACTTTGCACGCACACACAAGGGCTAGTGTGTGGGCATTTGCCATCTCGCCCACACGCCCGTCTCCTCTCTAACACCCAAGCTGCTAGTTGCCATGTGTTTTGCAGTGCACATGGCAATCGCCTTAGCCTGCTTTATAAGCGGGAGGCAACTCTCTTTTTTACCCGAGTTGTCATGTGTTTTGCAGGGTACACGGCAACTGCCTAGTGTGCACGTAAGCAGATGGCAACTCTCTTTTACCGAGTTGTCATGTGTTTTTGCATGGTACATGACAACTGCCCTAACGTGCACTTACATGACAACTGCCCTAACGTGCACGTAAGCAGATGGCAACTCTTCCTTTTACATGGCAACTGCCCTAGCATGCACGTGAGCACATGGCAACTCTCTCAACTGCCTAGTGTTAGTATGTGGCAACTCCTAAAGTTATGAAATCATGGCAACTACATTAGATCAAACCATACATGGCTACTGCAGTTGAGCAACCATAGCAACTGCAGTTGTCCAACATGGCGACCGTAGTTCAGCGACATGGCAACTGCAATTAAACGAACATGGACGAGGGTCTGGACCATGGCAACTGCGGGCGCGCGGTGATCATCACGCGTGGCGTGCGGGACTAGGAGGTACGAGGCCTGACATACGGACGTGTGGGCGTTATCAACTTCGCCCACACGCACGCGTGTGAGAGGGATCGGAAGGGGAAAAAAAAGAGATGTGTGGGCATTACTTGTTTTGCCCACACGTAGGTGTGTGGGCTGTTCCTTTTATACACCACACAAAATGTGTGAGCGGACTCCCTAACACCCACACGTGTGGCACTTATCGGCATCCATAAACTAATACAAAAGCGTTTAGATCACGTTTAGATCTCTCACCTTCTGTTGTTTCCGACATCTCTTGCCTGGAAGTTTTTCTCACAATTCCTCGTTGTTTCTCGCCCAGTGTGTTTTGTATGGACACTTTACTTCCATAACCAAGTAAACAAATAAATTTTTAAATTAAAACACAACCAAATAAGGAAATGTATAAACATCCAATTATTTATATGGCTATTTCTCAGTTTTGGTTATGTATAACAATTTTCTGCATTGACATTAATATTTGGTTGTACATTAATAAGGAAATGCTGGTACAACAAATGTTAATATTGTTAAAAATATTGGAAAAAAATATGTTGTAAAAACATTTCAGTATTTTAGACCCAAAACTATGACATTAATACACGTATAAGATTTCAAATATCCGCTGCTTAAGTACATAAACAATCGAGTATTTATTACTTGACTAGTAGAACGCATGTGCGTTCCTACGGGCTGCAGTGCATATAACTAAATCAAACAAATAATTAAGATAGTCTCCAAAGTCCAATCTAAGATCAAAGCTCATTTCTCTCGCATACATCCGGGCATGTTCGGAAATCAAACGAGGCTCCACAAAATTCAATCTTCAGGACAATCTCAACTCCCCAAAATCCAACCCATATGTGGGGAACAAATGTGATTGTCAGGAGTATCCATCATGTTATCTCTAACATGTGGCCCCAACACGAAACTCCTCCCACGACAAAAACAAACGATGACACATTAGCACATTACGGTGACATGTGTGAATTAATGGTATTTTCAGTTTAAGAATCATCAATTTAGGGTAACTCTTGAACACTTTTTTTCACATCCATATTTCTTAAATACATGAAGAGTCTGTTAAAAAGGTTGTTAAAAAGATACAGGATTTTTAATCATAAAAATAGATATATTTTTGTCGGAAAAGAACATTTTTGTATGGTCTCCTGTGGGACGCAGGTACTTGCGCCCTATTTCATCATTATTTCTTGTCATAAAAGTTATAGGTATTGGTCCAAGTTTCATCACTATTTATATCTTATCAAACTTGTCTTTTATTTTACTTTTTGTCATGCATGCCTCCTTTTTACTTTTTTTCATGCATGTCCTTTTTTTCCTTATATAATATAGGAGAATAACGCAACATCTCATCTTTATCGGATCTCCTCCGCATTTTCTCTTTTATTTCTTTTATAACAGACATCCCATCTTTTTTTGGGTCCTTCTTTTATTTCTTGTCATGCATGTCCTTATTTATTGGGTGTCTCTAGCAAATTTATCTTCAATTTCATGTCCAATCCTGATTTTGCTGAGGTGTTCATCCCCAATCCGAATCAGAACCGGTATGAAAAAAGGCGGATAATGCATTATTGATTAACATTGCAGCATATATAGTATTTTTTAAATTGTTAACATGTAAAATAACATCATATTCAGATTCTACATATTTTCTAATCAAATTCCATGTATAACATGTTAAATTTGGAGATAAGGTTTAGAAGATATGAGTATTTTAAAAAACATTTGATATGTACTGGGGTTTGATGTCAAAAACATTAGGGTTTTTCCATAAAATAGAAAAACATACTAAGAATACCTAGTTTTCGGATAAAATACAAGTAGGTATAGGTATAGATATACTTGATCAAAGTTTAGAAAGTTTGACCGGAGACAAGGCTAATATGCAAAGTAAATAAAACCGAAGGGAGTACTATTTGTATACTCCAGTTTACGTTGATCAATTTGACGGATGAGATTAAGTAATCCTCTTAAGCGGAGAGCTTACAATTTTGCTCATAGCGAAGTACGGGCACATTATTGTAAATGAAAGTATCTTCCTTGCGACCAAACAAAAAAAATACAGATTGTTGGAGTTCCCCCTATTGTTCCGTTGATAATTGCGAAAGTCAGAGACGCATAGTTCGGTAACACTGAGGAGCAAAGGAATAGGTCTTTCTTGTTGACATCTTAACCCAACAAATAGGATCTTCAACATTACACCAATTTGCACGAAAGAAATGAAATGATGGAGTACCATGCATGCAACATAAAGACTCAATGGTCAATGCAGATCTGTAAACCTGATGGACGGAACATGTGATGTGTGTGATGAACATATCAAGCGCCTCCGGTGACCCTGCCGTTGAAGATCTCGATGGTGTCGCCGGTCTTGACGTCGTGCCAGCGCAGCGTGCGCTCCTCCTCCATGACGTTCTGCTTGTAGATGAAGAAGTAGGCGCCGTCGTTGGGCAGGAGGAGGTGCGGCGCCGCGCTGCCCAGCTCCGCCCGCAGCTCCTTGACGGCGTCCATGTCGCTCACCTCCAGCGTCGTGGTCTTGGCACCCCACTTCACCTCCACCGACATCCGCCTGTTAACCTTGCAATTGGCCACCCCGTTCCCGTTCCCGTTGTTGCACGCTGGTGACGGCGGTGGCGGCTGGCGCACGACCACGCGCACCTCCATCTTCATCCCATCGGCCGGCGGCTCGAACTCCGCCAGCGCCTTGTCATCCTCCATCTCGGCCTTGTCCAAGAACACGCTCACCTTAGTGGCCGGCACCGCCCCGTCCGTGCGCTCCTGGAGCATCTCCTTGAGGCGGGCGACCGTGGCGGACGCGTCCAGTTCGAGCGCGACGCTGCGGCCCTGGCCGATGGCCGGCCCGGAGGCGACGATGTGGACGACGGCGCCGTCGGGGGCGCCTGCGGCATGGCCGTCAGCAGCGGCGGCGACGGCGGCGGCGGGAGAGCCATCCGGCAGGACGATGAGCACGTGGGATCCCTCCACGATGGGGTAGTACTCGGTATCGCGGTCGTCCTCGAGCTCCTTGCCCTGGAAGAAGAGGCGCTGGGACTCCACGGGGATGCCCTCCTGCTTCAGGATGTACTCCTTGATCCTCCGCACGGTGGAGAAATACCAAATCTCGACGACGAATCGGCGGCCCTGCGTCGTCTCGAACGTCACCTCCATCGCGATTCAGCCGCTTGTGTGATTTGTGAAGAAAACGTGCGGCCGAGCATTTTATTTACACACACAATATATGGCATTGCACATCCATCATTTACTCCCATGTTATTATTCTCAGATTTCTTTTGACCGCTTAAAGTGCCTCATATTTCATTAATATAATTATTAAGGTTACATCTTTCACCACCAGTAGAGGTACAATATATGGGCATTTATAACATATATTCTCAGATATAGCATACTACCATATGTGTGAAAATTAATGTACGTGCATTTATAACAAAATTTTGCATCAAATTTTCTTACTCGATGATATTCTCTGATATCTGCAAAATTATTGTGCAAGCATTTATGAAAATATATTCTAAGATGTGTGTGTGCACGATGCCTCGATCCATGCATATTGACACATTTCTCGAGTGAATAGCATAAAACTACTCCCTCCGTCTAGGTGAGTAAGTCATCTTAGGTTGTGCACCGTGACCAAGGAGGAGGGAAAAACGAGAGACCTTAATGTTTATTTGCTAATTAATAGCATTGCATGCAATGAACTAGCCACTGCAAGTCGTGTTTGATAGTCTCAAGTCATTAAAAGCATGCACACCCCTCGTCTCTTATTGGTTGATATGTGAAGAAACAAGAAACGAGGTAGAAGTTAATGCACCGCGCCTATGTGAAGAAATGACATGTGGGGCCCACCTGTCAGTCTGTCTTTCTCGTATTCCTCTCCTCCCCCTTGGCGCCTCCTGGATGTTGCGCCCGCGCTGAAGAACAAGCCCAACCATGGCCGCCGGCGACACTGTTGCCCACGCAGTCGCCCTATGCCACATCTGGCCACTACCTTCACGCTGGTTGCCCACACGGCCACACTGTTGCCGCTGCCTTGTGCCACGTTCAGCCCCCGCGCAAGGCCACGTTCAGCCACTGCGCAAGGACGCATCCAGTTTTATGTTTTCTTGCAAACAAGGCCTATCATTTTGCGTTAAACACCCTAAAGCTTATGTTTTCTTGCAAACAAGGCCTATCATTTTGCGTTAAACACCCTAAAGCTTTTGTTTACTTGCAAACAAGACCTATCATTTTGCGTTAAACACCCTAAAGCTTTTGTTTTCTTACAAACAAGGCCAAAATTTTGACAAGTCGAGGCAACTTTCAATCGAAAATTCGGCAGCATAACGCGTTGGGGTGGTTTTTTATTTCAAACGCAAGTCAGGGAAAACACTACTGTACATGGCATTACAAGAATTGTGTTGCATACATCAAGAGGTCAATTTACACCTAAATGAAATAGAAATTCAGCGTCTTCCCTCACGCATTAAACAACAACCACCCTTCTTGGCATTCTACCACATCGTCAAAGCAACATAAGAAAGGTCAGTAAGCACTACAAAAGAATAACAGGAAAAAAAAGACAAGACAAGCCAAAGGGACGACACAAAATGATGTAATAATACCACCAAAGAGACACCTAATAGAGCTAGTGTTCTAGAGTGCAGTTTGGCTCCGTTAAGATAGGCCAAGCTAGTATCCTATTATTTCTTGTGCATATCTGACCGCAAGAAAAAGATGGCAAATGAAACAAAAAAGGAAAACATTAATAAGCTTGTGTTAGAAGGCAACTGCAGTTCTAATGAATCTACAGAAAATCATGGAACGTGAAGGCATTCTAGAACATGAAAGCACTTCTACTGTAATTTAGACGTGTAAGATTACTGAAGGGCTTTTACTAAACCATAATGAAGAAAAAGAAGTGATTAAACTTTTTGTTTTCAGCTAGTATGTTATGTTGTTGTATAGGTTTTTGCAACCTTCATACTGTCAACATGAGGGAATTGCAGTTGGAGCTGAGGGACGCCTGCACCAAGTGCTCACAGTTGATTATATATTTGCTGGAATTATCATAGACCAATACAAATTCCAATTATCAATTCATTAGTAAATGTATTGGTTGAAACGGGTTAGCTTGACTGCCATGCAATTGCTCTGCCTTTGGTTTTAGTTATACCAAGCTTTATGCATCGAGAATAGTAACACTCACTGATATTAGGGCAATGACATTTTTAAATTCTTGTAAAATCCCGTCCACATTGATTTATAGAGTCCTACTTAAACTCTTAATACTTCAAAGAGATATAAGAAAAGCAATGTGTTTGGTTGTTTGGCCGTAAGTACTTGTTCTTATTTGCTTCTGTAAGTTTTTGTAATTGAAGAAGTTGCATGGGCGAGATGAAATCAGACCTGAAACATCTCTGAAGACTGCTTGCAAATCGAGAACCAAAGCTGTTGTCATCTTGTTATGGTCGAACCGCGGCGAGTCTTAACTGAAAGAAGTCAAAGTAATCATGCCACGGGATTTCACTGAGAGAAGGTAGAAAGAACATGCTCTTACAGATAAACAAGCGTGGCCATGAGATAGTAGCGATCTTGCTGCGCGCGGCCGACCTAACATCAAGTGGTAATATTGGATGAATATCAAGTAAATGGGGCCCAAACGATGTGTATGCATGTTATCTTTCTTATGACTTATGAGGGAGTCCCTAATTTACAGTCGACTGAAAAGACTTTACAGTCAAACAACATCAGCAGTATGGCATCAGATGCAAAATCAGTGTAAAGTCAAAAAACAGCAACAGTGGTAGTTTAGTAGCAGTAGTATTTTTTTTCTAATGAAATAATCTAAACTAAAGCTGCACCTAGATACAACTCTTCAGTAATACACAACTGCACTATAGTATTGTACTGATATATCCGAGGCCAAGACATAACAACAGCTTCCAATTGTATATAAACTTAGAAGAGAATGCACACCACTTGCAAGCGCCTAATCAATCTCTCCCCAAGCCTACAGATCAGCAAAAATCACGGGGCAAACCGAGAAAAACTGTACTGAAGCTGTTGCTCCTCCTCCGGCCGACCCTTCATATCGGATGCTGCTCAAAGTGTGCAGCCACTCCTCTCTGGGAAGCCTCCATGCAGGACCTGCTCTGCCATGCGCACAGTGATGCACCTACTCACCATGCAACCAAGAAGAGTTTTAACTGGAAGCAGTCAAATTAATTAAATCATTTTTAACACAAGATTTGACTAAGAGAAAGTTAGATCAAGAAAGAATGTGGTCTCAGAGAGAAACGGGTGTGGCCACAAGATCAAGATATATACTTACTTGCGATCTTGCTGCATGCCTGGCCGGCCGATCTCTCCATCGACGGATCATCTCCGGGCGCCATGCTAGCCGGGCACTCCATCGCCGGAACCGCCTTTGGTTGTTTGCCGCTGGACGTACTTGTTGATAATGATGCGAGGTGTTGGCGTCTTGAGGAGAAAGGAGGAGCATAAATAGAGGAGAGAGGAACGAACGGGGGGTGCCGGGAGTCGTTGGATGGGAGAGGGATCCGCGTGAGAGGAGGCGGCGGCAGATGGATGGAAGCCGAGTGGATCGCCCGCCCGTGGATGAGATGGGGCCATTAAAGGAGGATGCGTTGGTTTTGGGAGTGCCTCGAAACAGATGAGAGAATTAAGGAGGAAGCCTCCTGGTTGGTTGGTTGTTCCAAGACGAGAGAGAGAGAGAGAGAGAGAGAGGGAGCGAATTAAGGATGGAACGAGATTGACCAGATACTCCTTGATTGACTTGACTCTTGTTTTATTCTTTTTAGGATGCTCCTTAATCATCGCTGGATTGACTCAAGTCCGTTGGGCTCATCATGGACGTATCAGGACTTACTTGACTCAAAACCTGATGCTTATGTTGTATAGTAGGTAGTATCATCAGGTTACTTTTGCTGGTACATATCTTGAGGCTGATCGACTATAGTACTACTAGTAGTATATATAGTTTCATGACTAGATTAAAAGCTACACATCAGGTTACACTTAGTTGTTTTGCTACTGGAGAAGAGAAGAGAAGAGAAGAGAAAGAAACCCGATGGGTAGATGAATATGTATGTTTGTTTCCTTCTTTCTTTCAAGTACATAGAAGAGCAAACTTGTTATTCGTCGCCGCCCCCGCCGCCCTGGTCGCCATATCGATCCCGGCCGCCGCTGGCCGGACTCGTCGCCGTCCCCGGCTGCCGCCGCCCGTCTCGTCGCCGTCCCCGGCCGCCGCCGCCCGTCGTCGCTGCCCCGCCACCCGTACGTACCCGGCGGCCCACTCCGATCCATATATATACGTACACACACACACATACACACACACACACACACACACACACACACACACACACACACACACACACACACACACACACACACACACACACATACACACAGACACACACAAACACACACACACACACACTACACGTACACTACACACACACACATACACACACACGTATATACACACACACATATATTTTTTACTTATTTTCTGTTTTCTATATATAATGTTTAGATGAATTAGAACTATCTAGTTTATTTTTTGAATGTTAGAAATGTTATCATCGATGAATTAGAAATATATATGTTAATGTTTAGTTTGAACTATAGTTAATTAATCTATAGAACGAACTAGTTTATTTTAGTAAATGCTTAGTTGAACTAATTGAATTAATATAACTAGTTTATTTTTAGTAAATGTTTAGTTGAACTAGTTGAATTAATATATATAACTAGTTTGGTTTTAGTAAATGCTTAGTTGAACTATTGAATTAATATAATAACTTGTTTATTTTAGTAAATATAATGCTTAGTTGAACTAGTTGAATTAATATATAGAACTAGTTTATTTTTAGTAAATGCTTAGTTGAACTAATTGAATTAATATATAGAACTAGTTTATTTTTAGTAAATGCTTACTTTGAACTAGTTGAATTAATATAACTAGTTTATTTTTAGTAAATGTTTAGTTGAACTAGTTGAATTAATATATAGAACTAGTTTATTTTTAGTAAATGCTTACTTTTAGAACTAGTTGAATTAATATAACTAGTTTATTTTTAGTAAATGTTTAGTTGAACTAGTTGAATTAATATATAGAACTAGTTTATTTTTAGTAAATGCTTACTTTGAGAACTAGTTGAATTAATATAACTAGTTTATTTTTAGTAAATGTTTAGTTGAACTAGTTGAATTAATATATAGAACTAGTTTATTTTTAGTAAATGCCTACTTTTAGAACTAGTTGAATTAATATAACTAGTTTATTTTTAGTAAATGTTTAGTTGAACTAGTTGAACTAATATATAGAACTAGTTTATTTTTAGTAAATGCTTACTTTGAGAACTAGTTGAATTAATATAACTAGTTTATTTTTAGTAAATGTTTAGTTGAACTAGTTGAATTAATATATAGAACTAGTTTATTTTTAGTAAATGCTTACTTTGAACTAGTTGAATTAATATAACTAGTTTATTTTTAGTAAATGTTTAGTTGAACTAGTTGAATTAATATATAGAACTAGTTTATTTTTACTAAATGCTTACTTTGAACTAGTTGAATTAATATAACTAGTTTATTTTTAGTAAATGTTTAGTTGAACTAGTTGAATTAATATATAGAACTAGTTTATTTTTAGTAAATGCTTAGTTGAACTAGTTGAATTAATATAACTAGTTTATTTTTAGTAAATGCTTAGTTGAATTAATAGAAGTAGTTGAATTAATTGAATTAGTAAGTGTTTAATGTTTCGCCTAATATGAACATAGGAAATGTCGTCTGACGACGGAAAAAATTTCATTATGTGCCAATACTGTGAAGACCAGCGCGGCCAATGCGACAGAAATTTCCTTGTTGATCGTAGGCGATTCAGCATCAAGCTGGATGAGACTTTCGAATTTGATACAGTAAGTCACAATGACAAGTCTGTTTTCGTAATTAAGCATGACTTATATATGCTTCATTTGCCTGACTTATAATTTTTAATTTTCACTATTCTACTAGCGCATCCCCTGCCATGCAAGAATTTTTGTCTTGGATAAGATAGGTTTCAAAGATATGGAAACTATGGAGGTAAAGAGAGCTTACCTGAAAACTGAGCATGATGGTTATACTTTCAACGTCAAAGTATACAATACACACACGTACACCTATTTTGAATGCAAAACTTGGCAAGCACTATGCAAGGCTTATGGGTACATTCAAAGTAAGGTTCTCCTTCTTTACATATAATAAATGGCATCTGCCTTTTGATTCATTTACAGAGAGAGGATCCCAACTAGAGTACAAAAAAAAGAATTAACTACAAGCAGCGGCAAGGGAACTAACTAACTTTAAAGAGAAAGGATCCACTGCTGCAAATAGATCCTCATTTTGCCCCGCATCTTCCCAAGGGAACCAAATCAATTTGAAACCCTCCCACCATCCATCCTCCGGGGCATTCACAAAATGGAAGGCCATTATCAGCTGAGCTCCACAAGCCAACTTGTCCAAAAACGTCAAGTATATATCTCTACACCAAATGGAAAGGTCCTATGGCATGCATCTCTCATTTCCTCCCTAACAAGTAGGACATCCACTCGGCAGCAAAAACAAGTTTCAATATTGTCGAAAACAAATTGAGCATCAGCATCCCTCGCTTTTACAAATTTGTACATGAACGGAGCAGTCGTACATGCGCAACCAACTTCATGGACGTACACAGTAAACATCAGTCACGCCATTCTGAAATCCCGGCCACCTGCTACAGCAACATTCTGAAACCCCGGCCACCTGCTGCACAACAAGATCATGAACATGTCAGGCATAGTATCCATGAAATAGTTTGCAAACAACAAAGTTACAGTATCTATGTAGTTTGAACAATTCAAGTTTACAACTTATCAGGTTATTACATGAATATATTCATCCCTACAAACAAAGAAAGGTACTCCCCTCTGTCCCCAATTACACGCCGCAGAAATGGATATATCTAGAATAGGGGATAGACATTACAATTACGTTAGGCACACAAAACTGCGAGGATAGAACTACATAAAAGCATGACCCTCTGATACATTCAAAAAAGCAAAGAAAAGAAACAAAGAGAGGAGCACAGCCTCCACATGTTCACACGCAGACAACACATGCACCAAGTGATCGGTTAAGCAACAAGTGAAACAAAATATATGGGCCACCAGATCGGTTACGAGTGTCCCAACTCCCAAGTTACCTAGCAAGCAAGCTAAAGTACTCAAACAGAAAGGCCATTTGATCTTCCCTGATCTGTCTATCATGAATATATCATTTAAAAGCTAAAGAAAATGCAGAGACGGCCCAAGATTACAAAATTTCTAGCATAATGACACAAATTCCATGCACACAAACTTCAAATAGTTACTTGTGCAACCTGACTCGTTTTCAAAATGAGAAACAAGTCTACTTTTTTCAGTTTGATAAAATGAGAAACAAGTCTCCCTTGCATATTAATCAACTTACAGACTAAGTTGTGTAAATTCGTTGGTGCGGCTTGTGCACCAATGATAATTGATAGGCCAATCAAGCCTCTTTGGCCAATCAAGTCAGGCATAAAGAGAATGCAATCTGCTATGCAGTCTCAATTATATCTCAGGTTTTAAAGATTCAGACTATTGTTCCATCTAACTAGTTAGCAAAAGCGTAACTAAGCCAAACCAGCCAGAAAATGTTCCCAATTACAAATTTTGTAACTGAGATGATATAAATCTGCCCCTCTTACTGCAACAAGCTTACCAATACCGGGGGCAGGGGACGATGAACGCGAGCAGACAACATGGACGAGCATGATGCAGGAAGGCCAGGTCTCTATTCTCTTCTTATCTGCATCGTGGTGGCCACAGAGACACAGATTCTCCTTATCTGCGTCAAACATAAGAAACTCGTCAATTTGTCATGGTGAAAAAATCAAGTCTGTCAGGGCACCTGATTCGCTTGCATCAAGAAATGCAGAGATGGCCCAAGCCACAAGATGACGAAATTTCAAGCAAAATGGCACAAATTCCACACATACACACACACAAACTTCAAAACAGGGACTTGTGCAACCTGATTTGTTCTAAAAAAGAGCCCTTTTTTGTTTGAAGAGAGAAATAAGTCTCCCTTACATATTAATCAACTCATAGTCTGAGTTGTGTAGATTTGTTGATGCACCAATGATAATTGATAATCACCTTGACAAATTCATTTGCAGCCTCTTTGGCCCATCAAGTAAGGCATAAAAAAATGTAATCTGTTAATGCAATCTCAATAATTTTTTCAGGGTTTAAACATTCAGTTTACTGTGCCATCTGATTAGTTCACAAAAATGCAGAGATGTCCACTGTAACTAAGCCACCATAAAGCCCTAGATATCAGTATGGCACAAAGACACGCATAAAATTTACAACGGCTCGATGGCCATGGACACAAATCATCACTAGCAGAAATCTATTGTTACAAGTTTCACTGACTGTACAACTACCAAGTGCCACCTTACTCTAAATCTCTAACAACAAAGGCCCGCTCATGGCCATGGATCCAAAAGTAAAGATTATCCATGGCTCAATGGCCATGGCTGGGCACATGAGGGAGATCAGATCAGATCGGAGGGCCTTACCTAGTCCGCCAGAGGCGCGGCGCAGGCAAGGGGGAGCCGATGAGGAGCTTCTGCCAGCCAAACGTGTTGGGGACAGCGCCGCCTCTGCTCTGAGGTATGGCCAACAACAACGCTTGTGAGGACGCGCCGCGGCTAGGCTTCGCCGCTGGACGCGTGCGTGCACCTGAAAGTTATGCACTTTTATTAGTTCCAAAGAGCTGACAAGTTGTACACTGCATAATCTTGGATCAAATTAAATGGCATATGAAATTTGAAACATAAAAGCATAATCAGATATAGAAGATGTATGATTTAAGTCAACCACATGTAAACAAGACCTTTATAGTTACAAAAAGAATGTAAGTTTATTGCCTATACAACAATAATCTTATCCAGAAACAACCATGTCCGATTGATGCTTTTTTTTTGAGGTGAACACAATGTATGCCATATTTGTGCTTTGCAGGAAAAAGATGTGATGATTTTCGATCAACAGAAAATAATTTAGCTTACTAACACTAGTGGAAAAACAGGCTTTCCGTCCAGCCCATAAGTCGCGAAGCTGTAGGAACCGCGACCAATGGGACCTTTAGTCGCGGTTCTGGAGGTGAACCGCGACCAAAGGCCTGGGCCTGGCGCTCGGTGGCCAGTGGTGCACGTGAGGGGCTTTAGTCGCGGTTGGCCGTGCCAACCGCGACTAAATCTTCGGCACCTTTAGTCACGGTTTGCCGTGCCAACCGCGACTAAAGCCCTCCCTATATATACCCATCCAGCAGCCAACACTTAGCCATTTGGAGCCATTCTCTTCACAAGTGGGTGTAGGTTTGCTTTTGGTTCCTCTTATGCACATAAGGTGTTTGATGAAATGCCCCAAGAGCATGAAACAAACATGACATGAAGTGTTGGAGCCACACTCTTCGATCGCGGTTAGCAACTTGATGAACCTTTGATGTGTCAATATGCATGTGTGTAGTTCATAACAAATGCATGATGGTTAATTATATATTTTATATTATAATAATGCAGATGAATCGGCAATGGATGTACGGTAACCGACTCTCCGGCGAGTTCACTACGGGTTTGAAAGATTTCCTCGTAGTGGCTAATGCGAACAAGCGGGGGGGTTTGTTATCTGTCCATGTGTTATCTGTAAGAATGAGAAGGGTTACTCTTCCTCAAGAGTTGTTCACATGCATCTGCTTCAGAAGGGTTTCATGCCAAGCTATAATTGTTGGACCAAGCATGGAGAAAGAGGGGTTATAATGGAAGAAGATGAAGAAGGGGATGATTTCATCGATGAAAGCTATCTTGCTCATTTCGGTGATACTTTCATGGAGGATGCTGAAGGTGAAGGGGAAGGTGAAGAAGAGGCACGTGATGATCCCGTTGATGATCTTGGTCGGACCATTGCTGATGCACGGAGACGCTGCTAAACCGAAAAGGAGAGGGAGAATTTGGATCGCATGTTAGAGGATCACGAAAGGCGCTGTACCCGGATGCGATGATGGTCTGAAAAAGCTGGGCTGCTAATCGGATTTGCTGAAATGGAAGGCGAGGCAGGTGTAGCTGACTCGGCATTTGAAAACTTGCTGAAAATGTTGAAGAATATGTTTCAAAGGATAACGAGTTGCCCGCCAAGACGTCTGAAGCAAAGAAGGTTGTCGCCCTCTAGGTTTAGAGGTTACAAGATACATGCATGCATCAACGATCGCATCCTCTACCGCGGTGAATACGAGAATTTGAATGAATGCCCGGTATGCACCTTGCATTGCGTTATAAGATCGAGGCGATGACCCCGGTGACGATGTTGAGGGCGAAACCGGAAGAGGGTTCCGCCAAGGTGATGTGGTATGCTCCTATAATACCACGGTTGAAACGTCTGTTCATGAACAAAAAGCATGCCAAGTTGTTGCGATGGCACAAAGAGAAACGTAAGTCGGACGGGAGTTGAGACACACCGCAGATGGAACATAATGGAGAAAGATCGAAAGATGGTTCACAGATTTTGCGGTGGACGCAAGGAACATAAGATTTGCTCTAAAGCACGGATGGCATGAATCCTTTTGGCGAAAGCGAGCTCCAGCCATAGCACTGGCCCGTGACTCTATGCATCTACAACCTTCCTCCTTGGTTGTGCATGAAGCGGAAGTTCATTATGATGCCGGTGCTCATCCAAGGTCCGGCAACCCGCAACGACATCGATGTGTACCTAAGGCCATTAGTTGATGAACTTTTACGGCTGTGGGTGGTGTCCGTGTGTGGGATGAGCACAAACAAGAGGAATTTGAACTACGAGCGTTGCTTTTCGTAACCATCAACGATTGGCCTGCTCTTAGTAACCTTTCGGGATTTGTCAAATAAGGGATACAATGCATGCACGCACTGCTTACATGAGACCGAAAGTGTACATTTGCCAAATTGTAAGAAGAACGTGTACCTTGGGCATCGTCGATTTCTTCCAAAATTCATCCAAGAAGAAAGAAAGGCAAGCATTACAACGGCAAGGCAGATCACCGGCGAAGCTCGCGGAATGCATCGTGCCGAGGTATTTGATATGGTCAAGGATTTGAAAGTCATCTTTGGAAAGGGTCTGGCGGACAATCAGTTCGAAGGGAGCCGACGGGCACGCAGCCATGTGGAAGAAGAAATCTATATTCGGGAGCTAGAATATTGGAAAGTCCTAGAAGTCCGCTCTGCAATCGACGTGATGCACGTTACGAAGAATATTTGCGTGAACCTCCTAAGCTTCTTGGGCGTGTATGGGAAGACAAATGATACAAAGGAAGCACGGCGGGACCAGCAACGTTTGAAAGACCACGATGACCGCATCCGGAATGGTTTCAAGGTCGTGCCAGCTACGCTCGACCAAAGAAGAGAAGGTCATCTTTTGAATGCCCGAGCAGTATGAAGGTCCCGTCTGGATTCTCGCCCAATATAAAGGGAATAATAAACATGGCGGAGAAAAAGTTCCAAAACACGAAGTCTCACGATCGCCACGTGATTATGACGCAATTGCTTCCGATTGCTTTGAGGGGCTCTGCGGAAAATGTTCGATTAGCCATTGTGAAGCTATGTGCATTCCTCAATGCAATCTCTCGAAGGTAATCAATCCGAAGTTCTACCACGGTTCTGAACGATGTGATCCAATGTCTTGTCGGGTTCGAGTTGGTGTTCCGCCATCCTTCTTCAATATTATGACGCACCTCCTGGTTCACCTAGTCGAAGAGATTTCCGTTCTCGGTCCTGTATTTCTACACAATATGTTCCCCTCGAGAGGTTCATGGGAGTATTAAAGAAATATGTTCAGAACGTGCTAGGCAGAAGGAAGCATCGCCAAGGGCTATGGAAATGAGGAGGTAATTGAGTTTTGTGTTGACTTTGTTCCCGACCTTAAGCCGATTGGTCTTCCTCGATCGCGGCACGAGGGAGACTAAGTGGAAAAGGCACGATCGGAAGGAAATCAACGATATGTATGGACGGCCATTCTCGATCAAGCACACCACCTTTGTGGTTGACCAATTCCAACTTGGTGGCTCCGCACTTTGAGAAACACAAGAATATTTTACGCTCGGACAACCCGGGAAGCTTTGAATCCTGGATTAGGAAGGCCCACATGGTTGAGAAAACATTTAATGAATGACAATGATGTTGTAGATCAGCTGTACATGTTGGCCAAGACACCATCTTCGACTATAACGACTTTGCAAGGGTACGAGATAAATGGGAATACATTTTACACGATCGCCCAAGATAAAAAGAGCACCAACCAAAACAGTGGTGTCCGCTTTGATGCAGAACCGAGAATGGGCAAAAGGTCACATATTATGGTTACATAGAGGAGATATGGGAACTTGACTATGGACCCTCCTTTAAGGTCCCTTTGTTCCGTGCAAATGGTTCAAGCTAACAGGAGGTGGGGTAAAGGTGGACCAGCAATACGGAATGACAATGGTGGATTTCAACAATCTTGGTTACCTTGACGAACCATTCGTCCTAGCGAAAGATGTCGCTCAGGTTTTCTATGTGAAGGACATGAGTAGCAAACCGAGGAAACGGAAAGATAAGAAAACGATCAAGACATCATGCGATGATTCAAAGCGCCACATTGTTCTTTCAGGAAAAGAAACATCGTGGGAGTGGAGGACAAAAGATGACATGTCGAAGATTATAATATGTTTGCTGAAATTCCGCCCTTCAAAGTGAACACCGACCCAAGCATTAAGTTAAATGATGAGGATGCTCCATGGATACAGCACAATCGTAAGCAAGCGAGGACACAAGGGAAGAATTGATGTGTAATAATTTATTGTACCAAACTTTGTATTTGGTCGATGAACTGAATGATGTATCAAACCTTTTGTCAAACCTTCAAGGGATTAGTTTTATTTTTCTGATTTTTTGATATATAATTGTATTTTTAAGATTTTAAAATGAATTAGTTTTATTTTTCTGATTTTAAAAGGAAAAAGGAAGAAGAAGAAAGAAGGAAAAGGAAAAAAACAGAAGAAAAAACAGAAGAAAAAAGGAAAAACAGAAGAAAAAACAAAGCAGAAGAAAAAAGGAAAAAAGAAGAAAAAAACAAACAGAAGAAAAACATAAGAAAAAAACAAATGAAGAAAAAAGAAGAAAAAGGAAAAAGGAAAAAGGAAGAAAAAAAGAAGAAAAACAAGAAAAGGAAGAAACAAACAGAAGAAAAAAAAGAAGAAAAAAGGAAGAAAAAACAGAAGAAAAACAAGAATTTAAAATGAATTAGTTTTATTTTCTGATTTTTTGATATATAATTGTATTTTTAAGATTTTAATAACATAAATAAATAAGTAATTAGAAACAAAATAAAATAAAATAAATAAGTTTTTTGTTGTAAGTAGAAACAAAACAAAATAAATAAAGCAAAATGAAAACAAAAAACAGGCAAAAATAAAAATATGCCACCCATCGGGCCACCACGGCTGAATACGACTAGAAACCCATTAATGGGCGAGATTCAGAGCCCAGAAGGCCCAATAGGCCTGAGCTCATAGTAATGAGAATAGGCCCGTAAGCCTGCATTTGAGAGGAGCTCGAAGTGGTGAGCGCAGCCGCGCTTATAAACCACTGTCGAAGCCTCTCGGCTAGCGAGGTGGGACTAAACATCCCACCGCACCGCGCCAGTTCCAGCACAGAACCTTTAGTCGCGGCTGGGGTGGCGGACCGCGACTAAAGGTTACCCTTTAGTCGCGGTTGTTGTCCCCAGCCGCGACTAAAGGTCCTTTCTGCGCGGGAACGAAAGCGGCGGCAAAATCCTTTAGTCGCGGTGGGGAGGCGGACGCGACTAAAGGTACCTTTAGTCGCGGTCCGCCTCCCCAACCGCGACTAAAGGTGCGTCTATAAATCTGACTTAGTAGTTTTGCCACTTCCCATTCTCTCTCTCTCGCCTTGCGCTGCCTTCGACGCCGATCGACGCTGACGCCGACGCCGGTTACCGCCGACGCCGATCGACGCCGACGCCGACGCTGAGCGCTGCGCCGCCGCCCCCGTCGATGGCGCCGCCTCTCGCCCGTCGCTTTGCCCGCCCGCCGCCTGCGCCCTTACCCGCCCCCGCCGCCCGCCGCCGCCGCCGCCCGTGCCTGTGCCCCGCCCCGCCTGCCGCCCGCGCCCGCCGCCCGCCCGCCTGCCGTCCTCCATGCAAGCAGAAGAAGAAGAAAGAAGAAGAAAAGGAAGAAAAGAAGAAGAAAGAAAAGGAAAAGGAAGAAGAAGAAAGAAGAAGAAAGAAGAAGAAAGGAAAAGGAAGAAGAAGAAAGAAAAGAAAAGGAAAAGGAAGAAGAAGAAAAGGAAAAGGTATTTTTTCATTTTTTTTTTTTTGTTCTTTTAATTTTAACTAGTTAATTAGTTTAACAAAAGCGGTAAATAACTTAAAACCCTAAACGCCAAAAACAAAAAACAAAGAAAACCGCCAAAGAAAAACAAAAAGGAAAAAGGAAGAAGAAGAAAGAAGAAGAAAGAAGAAGAAAGGAAAAGGAAGAAGAAGAAAGAAAAGAAAAGGAAAAGGAAGAAGAAGAAAAGGAAAAGGAAAAGGAATTTTTTTTTTTTTTTTTTTTTTGTTCTTTTAATTTTAACTAGTTAATTAGTTTAACAAAAGCGGTAAATAACTTAAAACCCTAAACCCCAAAAACAAAAAACAACAGAAAACCGCCAAAGAAAAACAAAAAGGAAAAGGAAGAAGAAGAAAGAAGAAGAAAGAAGAAGAAAGGAAAAGGAAGAAGAAGAAAGAAAAGAAAAGGAAAAGGAAGAAGAAGAAAAGGAAAAGGAAAAGGAATTTTTTTTTTTTTTTTTTTTTTTGTTCTTTTAATTTTAACTAGTTAATTAGTTTAACAAAAGCGGTAAATAACTTAAAACCCTAAACCCCAAAAACAAAAACAATGAAACCCTCTCCGTGACGCCTGCTGCTCGCCGCCCGTCTCAAGGCTCTCGCGACACCCTCTCCCACCCCTTCCTCGCCCCTCCTTTTGCCACCGCCTTTCGCCACCGCCACCGCCACCGCCCCTTCTTCACTTAATTAATTTGTTTTTACTACATGTTTTCAGGATGACATAATGGCGGACGATAGAGTGACCGATTATGGACAACTATGATCCGGACGGTGAAGCACATATGTTCGGCATCATAAACGGCGATATTCAATATGTGCCGACCGGAGAAGAAGAAGATGATATCTCTTCTTATCTCGAACCTTGACGGTGAAGATGAAGGCGCCGTCAACAAGATGATGTCAAGAAACGTCGATAAACGCACGATCTTCAAATGGAAGTAGCAACCACCTCCGCCGAGGTATATATATACATTGAGCCTCGGTGATACAAACTAACCGATTTGAATAAATATGTGTGTACTAACGCGCGACTCTCTTTCTTATTTTAGCCCTCGGCGGATCGTCGAAACAATCGAGTACGTCGTCAAAGCGTGGCGCAACCAAGACGATGAATCCAGGAGAAACATGCACCATCCAGGTTGTCGATTGTGAAACCGCAAGCGGCTGGAGCCCGCAAGAACGCCACCAAGTTTGTCACCAATGCGGAGCCATTGTTAGAGACAACGTCTCGATCACCGCCCAGAGTGGAATGAGCCAAAGAAGGCACGAATTGATGGTTTCACTTTTGTCGATAAGAGAACAAAAAAGATTGCTTCAAGAAGCTTATGGAACATTTCGTTCTACCTCCGAATACAACAAATTCGATGAGGAGGGTAACAAGATTGAGGAAAACAAGGAGAGGAGGAGGCTAGTCAAACAGTTCGCTCTTCATAAGATGGCCGACGCATTAGGAAATTCAAGCAAAATCTAGCCCGTGACTTTGTCAAGCAGAACAAGACTCCGGATTTCAAAGGAAAATATGAGAAAGCGAAAGATGATTGGCCAGAATTTGTGAAGCAAAAGAAATCGGAGCAGTTCATTCAAATATCGAAACAAAATAAGGAAAATGCGGCTAAGAAGGAGTACAATCATGTTATGGGGCCAGGAGGGTATCGCATTTGGGTGCCTAGGTTCGAGAAGATGGAGAACGAGCTGAGGGCGCGAGAATCCGTCCAGTACGGAGGATGGGACCCAAGGGCCAAAAGCTGGTGGTACGGGCATGGGGAACGCTGAACCGGAGACAGGGGAGTGTGTTTACAGGCAAATTAATTAAACCCACCCAAGCCCTTATTGGCGCAATGAAGGATGCTCAAGAGGGAAGATCAAGTTCAACAGAGAGAACGACGCGGCGACAAAAGCCCTCGGGAATCCCGAACACGGAGGGCGTGTACGAGGCATGGGGCACATTCCGTGGAAAATAGGGTTCCCCGAGCGATGACCCGTCTGATTCTGAAGCCGTAAGAGAAAGATGGATCGGGAAGCGGATGTTGTGGCGCGGTTGGCATCGGAAATGGAAGTGATGAAGAAAACCATGAGTGTACTAGTAGCGAAAGAGATTCAGCTCGGGTGCAGCATGAAGATCATCCGGCGGATCTCGGAAGCCAGCAGCGTAGAAGCAGCGTGGCTTCCACGGAGGCCCCACCGGCTGGTGCAGATGCACCGACGATCGAATTACTGCACCGGAGCCTCGGTGGTCGAAATTACTGCACCGGAGCCTCCTCGCTACCCGTGGGCGATATAAAGGAGATGAAAGAATGTCATCTGATTATCCTATCGGGAACATGTCGGTGAAGGTAGCCATCGGCGATGCTTTACCATGTTTACGAGCACTCCACCACAACAACCCCATTAAAGATGGCTATGCTCGTGTCACGGTGGAGGACATAGTCCAAGGGTTTGAGGACACGGAGATTGAAATTGCTACACCAAAGGGAGAAAAGACTTGGAGATGTCAAGCGCCATTACATTCTATGGCAAAAGAAGTTTATCAAGTTTCAGCGAGGCGCCAAGGACAACAAGTCCACCCCCACGGTGGTGGTGGTGGCGGTGGCGGTGGTGGTGGTGGTGGTGGTGGTGGCGGTTCACCTACACCTCCGTCACATCAGCCGACGCCGCCCCAGCCCACAACGTCCGGTGGGTGATCATCCGCCGCCCGATCCTCGTCGGCGGGTGATCGACGCCGCCCCGATCCCACAACGTCCGTGGTGATCATCCGCCGCCCCGATCCTTGTCCGACGGGTGATCGACGCCGCCCCAATCCACCTACGGCAAAAAGCGAAGCAGTCTGGATTATTAACCGGACCCTTATGTACCTAAGACCACAAAGGTACGGAGCCATCATCAAGCCTCTCCCCACAAGGCCTTGGGAACGTAGTGCCGAGGAAGTCGACGCATGCGGCTGCTGATTTGGAGAAATGGAAGGCGGACTGCAAGAAGAAAAGAGAGCCCGAGCCCAAGCCAGATTTTCGATGAGCAAAAGAAGTGGGCTAAGTCATTTTGAGCACACCGTCCCAAGCCGCGAAGAATCGCCTACCGACTATGCACGTGAACTTGCAGGCAGGCATTCTTGTTCAAGGAGAACAAAGAGCGGAGAAGGCCGAAGTAAAAAAGCGGAAACAAGTTGCCCAGCTCGGGAACAAAGTAAACAATCGATTGCCCGCTTATAGTGGAAGCCTTTCGTCCGGATGCCCCGAGATCATACAAGCTGCGGCAGAGACAGGATTAGTAACGAGTGCGAGAACAAGCGGCCAACTTAGGTATTACTCTTCGTGAACTATTAGACCTTGATGAGTTGCCGTGAAGGAGGTAGTAATTACATATGTCAAGAATGGGCCTCTCGTCGAGCTCTGCGCAGAAAAGGATCTACGACCAAATGAAACGTCTGCTGAATTGGTACAAGGGTTACATAAAAATAAAACGCCAAAGAATATATTTATGCGGAAGTTAGACATGAGCATCACTTCAAACATTACTATGTACAAGTTGAACTGAGTGAATTGTTCCAGCTTTTCAATCTGCTTGAGCTCAACAAATCTATCATCGGTTGCTACGTTACGTAAGTGATTTATTAATTTCTACCCCATCTCGTTCATATTGCCCGCACTATATATATGTCCTAACTATATTGTTGTGTCCTCTATTATACATGCAGAATGAAGATTAAGGAATGCGAGTAAGGAACATCCATGATGTTGGGTTCATTGACCCACACATCGTTAATGATATTGTGTTGAAGCATTACCCCGCCGACGTGGAGGCGGCACTGTGGCGTTTCTTACAAAGCAGGAACTCAAAAGTGATATTCTATTTCCTTACCATTTTGGGTGAGTGTTTACATCTTGAGCACATTCTCTTTTGTTTACTCCATGCATGGTATGTGGCGGCTAATCGATGAGTTATGCATGACGTCTTGTGCATGTATCGTGTCCGCAGGTTCCTTTGGATTCTCGCTAGTAATTAAAGTTAACACCTCGAATGTCTCGCCCACGACTCTCGAATAAGGATCCAAAGCTTTGGGCCGACATGAGAAAAATGCTGCGAAGTAATTATTTTCATTCATTTGCGCTCTATATCGATCGACCTATTTCGTTCATTTCCTAATATCAAGTAACTAATAACTCTCTTGTTCATTTAATTTTCTTTGCCTCGTAGGGTTTGGAGACGGTTCGTAGATACAAAGGTCGGTGAATTCAAAAAAGAGCTAGAATTCAAATTGATAAAGCCTAAGAATGCTGGGGATATTCAGCCACCGTTGACCAATCTATGTGCATACTATGTCTGTGAGAGGATCCGGAGATACACCTCTGAGCGGGTTGATCCGAGTGATACCAATGCTCAGAGGAATAACCTCCGGTGGATGCTTAGTCCAGAAGCTCGCTTCCGACCACTTCAAGAGGAACTAGCTGGATGGTTCTGCAGGGAAGTCCTCCATCCTAAAGGAGAACACTATCACGAGGACGTAGAACTTTATATGGATTAAATCATGTATGGAAACTTGTTCAAAATTGTATATGGTCATCCGATGATATTGAATATATATTGTATATTCCTCTTGAATTTTTTTGGTTCTAATTTCAAATTTATTTGAAATTGTACATTCATATGCATGTATGTAGTACCGTAGAATATATGAAACTCCTTCAAAATTAAAATAAAGCACAAAAGAAATAAAACAATACAAATTAAGCAGAAAACAGGTTTAGGGGGCTAAAACCCTAAACTGCGGCGGCCTTTAATCGCGGTTGGCGAAGAACCGCGACTAAAGGTCCTCCGCTTCGACGGCCGCTGGCGCCCACGGGACGGGCCTTTAGTCGCGGTTCTTAAGCAGCCGCGACTAAAGGTGGGGGCTTTAGTCGCTTAGTTGGTCGCGGTTGCGCAGCCGCGACTAATGGCAGTTGCGAACCGCGACCAAAGGCCTTTTTTCCACCAGTGTAATGGATATATCTAATGTTTCATCGCTACAAACAAAGAAAGGTACTCCCTCTTTCCCAATTACTTGTCGCAAAAATGGATATATCTAGAACTCAAATACATCTAGGTACATCCATTTCCGCGACAAGTAATTCTGGATGGAGGGACTATATGTACTTAGATGCTGCTGCTAGTTATCTTATCCAGGAACAACCATATCTAAGTCGTGCGACTTAGAAGTAAAAGCCCCAAAACTGCAATTCGATGATGGGGCAGATCATGATATCTAATACTTTCTCCGTATCAAAATATAAGATGTTTCTGCAGTTCAAATACACATTACGTCTACGTCGTATGCACATTACGTCATCCAGTAAATACACAACTTCTTGAACTACTAAACGTCATCTATGGAGGTAGCGCTCTCTGCAATTAACATGACAGAAACTTCAGAAAGGAATTGGCCCAGCCATCAATATAAGACCCTTCTTTCTTCCTGGGAACAATATTCGATATAAGCAGCTAACGGGAAACCCAATAAAGCAAACTCAAACGAAAATCATGACCCTCTAAACACTCAAAGGAAAGAAAAGAAACAAAGAGAGGAGCACAACCTCCACAAGTTCACACGCACACACATACACCAAGCAACAAGTGAAGCAGTATAAACAGGCCATCAGATCGGTCGCGCGTATCCCAAGTTTCCAACTCCCAAGTCACCTAGCAAGCAAGCTAAAGTACTCAACCAGAAAGGCCATTTGATCTTCCCAAATTTGTCTATCATAAATAGAGCATTTAAATGCTAAAGCAATTAGCTTTCTCACTTGTCAGAGGCAGCAACTAAGAGGACATCACACTCGGTAATGGAGGAACAACAGCAATATAATACCGTTGGTTGGCGCTAAGAGGCGCACCGAGGAAGAAGGTGCAAGAGAGGAGCCACGAGTCGGAGTGGGCGGTGACGAGCAAATTGATATCAAGCGTTAGCTCAGGCAGCTTTGGCGGCACCTCCTTGGCCGGTAGCAACACCTATCTGCGTCACAAAGTCTCCCTATCTGCGTCACGCATAACAAATTCGTTATCAATTTGTCTCGGTAGAAAAATCAAGTATATCATAGCTCCTGATTTGCTTACATCACAGAAATGCAGAGAGGCCCAAGATTAAAAGAATTCTAGCATAATGGCGTACATTCCATGCACACAAACTTCAAACAGGTACTTGCGCAACCTGACTCTTTTACAAAATGAGGAACATGTCTCCTTTTTTTTCAATCTGTGAAATGATAAACAAGTCTCCTTAACTTACAAACTATGTTGTGTAGATTTGTCGGTGTAGCTTAACTGATAGCCAACTTGACATATTCATTTGCAGCCTCTTTGGGCAATCAAGTCAGGCATAAAGAGAATGCAATATGTTATGCAGTCTCAATTTTATCTCAGGTTTTAAAGATTCAGACTATTGTGCCATCTGACTAGTTTGCAAAAGCGTAACTAAGCCAAACCAACCAGAAGACGTTCCCAGTTACAAATTTTGTAATTGAGATGAGACAAATCTGCTCCTCTTACTGCAACTAGGGAGAGCGACGAGCTTACCATTACCAGGGGTGGAGGACGACGAAGGCGAGCAAGACAACATGGTAGAGCATGATGCAGGAAGGCCATGTCTCTATTCTCTTCTTATTTGCGTCAGGTGGCCAGGTCTCTATTCTCTTCTTATCTGCGTCGGGTGGCCAGGTCTCTATTCTCTTCTTATATGCGTTGGGGTGGCCGTAGAAGCACAATTTCTCTTAGAGCCACAATTTCTCCTTATCTGCGGTGTAAGCACAAGAAATTCGTTGTAAAATTGTCATGGTCGAAAAATCAAGTCTGTCATGGCTCCTGATTCGCTTTCATCCCTGAAATGTAGAGATGACCCAAGATAAAAAAAATCAAGCAAAATAGCATAAATTCCACACACAAACACAAACTTCAAACAGATCCATGTGCAACTTGACTAGTTTTCAAAAAGAGAAACAAGTCTCCCTTTTTTCTGTTTGAAATGAGAAGCAAGTCTCCCTAACGTATTATCAACTCACAGTCTAAGTTGTGTGGATTTGTTGATGACCAATGATAATTGATAACCACCTTGACATATTCATTTGCAGCCTCTTTGGCCCATCAAGTCAGGCATAAAAAAATGTAATCTCTAATCTGTTAATGCAATCTCAATATTTTGTCAGGTTTTAGACATTAAGTTTGCTGTGCCACCTGATTAGTTTGAAAAAAATGCAAAGATGACCACTCTAACTAAGCCAAGCAACCATAAAGCCCTATAAATCACCATGGCACTATGGCTAGCACAAAAATTACCAAGGCTTGATGTCCGTGGACACAAATCATCACTAGCAAAGATCCATTTTTACAAGTTCCCACTGCCTCTGCAGGTACCAAGTGCCACCTTTCTCTAAGTCTCTAACAACAAAGACCCGCTCATGGGCATGCATCCAAAAGTAAAGATTATCCTTGGCTTGATGGCCGTGGGTGGGCACACATGAGAGAGATCAGCTCGGATTGGAAGGGCTTACCTAGTCCACCAGAGGGGCAGCTCAGGCAGGGGGAGCCGATGAGGGGCTTTTGCTAGCCAAACGTGTCGGGGAAGGCGCCGTTTCCACTCCGAGGCACATGGAGGAGGATCAATAGCAGCAGTATAATACAGTTGTATGGCACTCAGCGGCCAGCTGAGGAAGAAGGTGGCAGAGAGGAACCAGGAGTCGGAGTGGGCGGTGACGAGCAAATTGATATCAAGCGTCAGCTCAGGCAGCTTTGGCGGCACCTCCTTGGCCAGCAGCAACACCTCCCAGCTCCCGTCAGGGTGGCTGTAGAGGCACAAAGTCTCCCTATCTGCGTCACGCATAACAAATTCGTTATCAATTTGTCTCGGTAGAAAAATCAAGTATATCATAGCTCCTGCTTTGCTTACATCACGAAATGCAGAGAGGCCCAAGATTAAAAGAATTCTAGCATAATGGCATACATTCCACACACAAACTTCAAGCAGTACTTTGCAACCTAACTCTTTTACAAAATGAGGAACAAGTCTCCTTTTTTTTCAATCTGTGAAATGATAAACAAGTCTCCTTAACTTACAAACTATGTTGTCTAGATTTGTCGATGTAGCTTAACTGATAGCCAACTTGACATATTCATTTGCAACCTCTTTGCTCCATCAACTCAGGCATAAAGAGAATGCGATACGTAGTCTCAATTTTATCTCAGGTTTTAAAGATTCAGACTGTTGTGCCATCTGACTAGTTTGCAAAAGGGTAACCAAGTCAAACCCACCAGAAAATGTTCCCAGTTACAAATTTTGTAATTGAGATGAGACAAATCTACTCCTCTTACTTCAACTAGGGAGAGCGACGAGGTTACCATTACCGGGGGCGGAGGACGACGAAGGCGAGCAAGACAACATGGTACAGCATGATGCAGGAAGGCCAGGTCTCTATTCTCTTCTTATCTGCGTCAGGTGGCCAGGTCTCTATTCTCTTCTTATCTGCGTCGGGAGGCCAGGTCTCTATTCTCTTCTTATCTGCGTTGGGGTGGCCGTAGAAGCACAATTTCTCTTAGAGGCACAATTTCTCCTTATCTGCGGTGTAAGCACAAGAAATTCGTTGTCAAATTGTCATGGTCGAAAAATCAAGTCTGTCATGGCACCTGATTCGCTTGCATCCCTGAAATGTAGAGATGACCCAAGATATAAAAAATCAAGCAAAATAGCATAAATTCCACACACAAACACAAACTTCAAACAGATCCATGTGCAACTTGACTAGTTTTCAAAAAGAGAAACAAGTCTCCCTTTTTTCTGTTTGAAATGAGAAGCAAGTCTCCCTAACGTATTATCAACTCACAGTCTAAGTTGTGTGGATTTGTTGATGACCAATGATAATTGATAACCACCTTGACATATTCATTTGCAGCCTCTTTGGCCCATCAAGTCAGGCATAAAAAAATGTAATCTCTAATCTGTTAATGCAATCTCAATATTTTGTCAGGTTTTAGACATTAAGTTTGCTGTGCCACCTGATTAGTTTGAAAAAAAATGCAAAGATGACCACTCTAACTAAGCCAAGCAACCATAAAGCCCTATAAATCACCATGGCACTATGGCTAGCACAAAAATTACCAAGGCTTGATGTCCGTGGACACAAATCATCACTAGCAAAGATCCATTTTTACAAGTTCCCACTGCCTCTGCAGGTACCAAGTGCCACCTTTCTCTAAGTCTCTAACAACAAAGACCCGCTCATGGGCATGCATCCAAAAGTAAAGATTATCCTTGGCTTGATGGCCGTGGGTGGGCACACATGAGAGAGATCAGCTCGGATTGGAAGGGCTTACCTAGTCCACCAGAGAGGCAGCTCAGGCAGGGGGAGCCGATGAGGGGCTTTTGCTAGCCAAACGTGTCGGGGAAGGCGCCGTTTCCACTCCGAGGCACATGGAGGAGGATCAATAGCAGCAGTATAATACAGTTGTATGGCACTCAGCGGCCAGCTGAGGAAGAAGGTGGCAGAGAGGAACCAGGAGTCGGAGTGGGCGGTGACGAGCAAATTGATATCAAGCGTCAGCTCAGGCAGCTTTGGCGGCACCTCCTTGGCCAGCAGCAACACCTCCCAGCTCCCGTCAGGGTGGCTGTAGAGGCACAAAGTCTCCCTATCTGCGTCACGCATAACAAATTCGTTATCAATTTGTCTCGGTAGAAAAATCAAGTATATCATAGCTCCTGCTTTGCTTACATCACAGAAATGCAGAGAGGCCCAAGATTAAAAGAATTCTAGCATAATGGCATACATTCCACGCACACAAACTTCAAACAGGTACTTGCGCAACCTAACTCTTTTACAAAATGAGGAACAAGTCTCCTTTTTTTTCAATCTGTGAAATGATAAACAAGTCTCCTTAACTTACAAACTATGTTGTCTAGATTTGTCGATGTAGCTTAACTGATAGCCAACTTGACATATTCATTTGCAACCTCTTTGCTCCATCAACTCAGGCATAAAGAGAATGCGATACGTAGTCTCAATTTTATCTCAGGTTTTAAAGATTCAGACTGTTGTGCCATCTGACTAGTTTGCAAAAGTGTAACCAAGTCAAACCCACGTAAAATGTTCCTGATTACAAATTTTGTAATTGAGATGAGACAAATCTACTCCTCTTACTTCAACTAGGGAGAGCGATTTAGCTTACCATTACCGGGGCGGAGGACGCGAAGGCGAGCAAGACAACATGGTAGAGCATGATGCAGAAGGCAGGTCTCTATTCTCTTCTTATCTGCGTCGGTGGCTGTGTCTCTATTCTCTTCTTATCTGCGTCGGGAGGCCAGGTCTCTATTCTCTTCTTATCTGCGTTGGGGTGGCCGTAGAAGCACAATTTCTCTTAGAGGCACAATTTCTCCTTATCTGCGGTGTAAGCACAAGAAATTCGTTGTCAAATTGTCATGGTCGATAAATCAAGTCTGTCATGGCACCTGATTCGCTTGCATCCCTGAAATGTAGAGACGACCCAAGATATAAAAAATTCAAGCAAAATAGCATAAATTCCACACACAGACACAAACTTCAAACAGATCCGTGTGCAACTTGAATTGTTTTCAAAAAGAGAAACAAGTCTCCCTTTTTTCTGTTTGAAATGAGAAGCAAGCCTCCCTAATGTATTATCAACTCACAGTCTAAGTTGTGTGGATTTGTTGATGACCAGTGATAATTGATAACCACCTTGACATATTCATTTGCAGCCTCTTTGGCCCATCAAGTCAGGCATAAAAAAATGTAATCTCTAATTTGTTAATGCAATCTCAATATTTTGTCAGGTTTTAGACATTAAGTTTCTTTGTACACCGATTAGTTTGAAAAAATGCAAAGATGACCACTCTAACTAAGCCAAGCAACCATAAAGCCCTATAAATCACCATGGCACTATGGCTAGCACAAAAATTACCAAGGCTTGATGTCCATGGACACAAATCATCACTAGCAAAGATCCATTTTTACAAGTTTCCACTGCCTCTGCAGGTACCAAGTGCCACCTTTCTCGATGTCTCTAACAACAAAGACCCGCTCATGGGCATGCATCCAAAAGTAAAGATAATTCTTGGCTTCATGGCCGTGGGTGGGCACATGAGAGAAATCAGCTTAGATTGGAAGGGCTTACCTAGTCCACCAGAGGGGCAGCTCAGGCAGGGGGAGCCGATGAGGGGCTTTTGCCAGCCAAACGTGTTGGGGAAGGCGCCGTCTCCACTCCGACGCAAATGGAGGAGGATGAATAGCAGCAGTATAATACCGTTGTTTGGCACTCAGCGGCCCACTGAGGAAGAAGGTGGCAGAGAGGAACCAGGAGTTGGAGTGAGCAGTGACGAGTGAAATTGATGCTGAGCATCAGCTCGGGCGGCACCTCCTCAGCCGGTAGCAACACCTCCCGGCTACCATCAGGCTGGCTGTACAGGCACAATGTCTCAACTGTGTCAGGCACAAGATATTCGCTATCAAGGCACCTGATTCACTTGCATCACAGAACTGCAGAGATGACGCAAGATTACAAAAATTCTAGCATAATGACACAAATTCCATGCACACAAACTTCAAATAGGTACTTGTGCAACCTGACACGTTTTCAAAATGAGGAAAAGGTCTCCTTTTTTCAGTCTGATGAAATGAGAAACAAATCTCCCTCGGATATAAATCAACTTACAGACTAAGTTGTGTAGATTTGTCAGTGCAGCTTGTGCACTAATGATAATTAAATAGCTAGCTTGACATAATCATTTGCAGCATCTTTGGCTAATCAAGTCAGGCATAACGAGAATGCAATCTGTTATGCGGTCTCAACTATTTCTCAGGTTTTAAAGATTCGGACTATTGTGCCATCTGACTAGTTTGCAAAAGCGTAACTAAGCCAAACCAACCAAAATTCAACTAGCCTCTTACAGAATCTCATCAGGAATTACAGAGATATCACCCAACCATCCTACGCAAAAGAATTATCGGGCACAAAATGAACAATCAAAGGAGAATTTTGAACCACCGCGACACAATAGTAAAAAGGTCTTGGTAGTAAGGAAGGGATCGACCTTGTGCAGGGTGTCTTCGTGGTCGCCCGTCCAGGTCGGACTAGATGATGTCCTCCTCGTCAGCTTGAGCATGGGTTCCTGGTCATCGTCCATGGAGTCGGCCGCCTGCCACTCCAAATCAAACAAACAAATAAGTTTAGCCCACCAGTAAACAGGACAGGAGCACTAGCCATTTACATATAGAAAAAATCAACTGTCCAATCACATCTAGCAAGACAATGAGTAAGGAAAGACACAACCAAAGCATTATCTACGCACACAGATCACACTGGGACATTAGCATCAGAGGCTAACCAGATTTTAATATCCACTGAACCCTAACTGGTCCATCATTAGGAGGAAGCAGAACAACACTTTTACTTATAGAAGACAATATGAGATGACAAAAAGTACAACATGCTATCTTACAATGTTAGACAATAGCCTTGCTATTTCTAAAGTAAAATGGCACCAAGTAAATCAGCCTTGTTATTGATGTCATACCATGACGATAGACAGTGAACTCTTAGTTTGCATGTGTAAAGAATGATTTGAGATGACAAGGCATGTAAAAATGGGAATATCTACTCTACTCGGCTGCCCTGGTCATTTGCTAGGCACACAGACCTTTCAAGAACAAAAAGACAAACAGAACATGACCCAATTAATCAATACGTGTTAGACTTTGCTAGCACAAAAATTGCAATGGCTCGATGGCCATAGCAATACAGATCGAGAGAGAGAGAGATCGAGAGATCGAGAGATCGAGAGAGAGAGAGGGAGATCGAGAGAGAGATTGAGAGATCAAGAGAGAGAGAGAGAGAGAGAGAGGAACCGCTGGCTTACCAATGCTGGAGTCGAAGAAGCCACTAGAGGGGCAATGTAGGCAGCATCGGAGTGAGTGCGGACGCACGCCAAAGGATTTGCTGGTAATGATGGGCGCCTTCTCCCCTGTGCACACCACATGCCGGTCTCTTGTGCGCCTGCACGAGGAAATCGCATCAGGAAAGAAGAGAACATATCAGCCTAGAACAACAACGCATCATTCATACCAAAAGTATTGGAAATTATGCTGTTTCTTAGGTTATGTAGTATTGTAGGAACATGTAGGAAGATATGGTCACAGAAAAATATTCTCAAAGAAAGATACGTCTTTTGGACAATAATATAAATATATATGATCAATTGTTCGAGACATTTAGTTCCAGTCATATAAAGATCATCACGAACACATGGTTAGGAGTGCTATTCCAAACCCATTGGAGCAGCAAATTTGATTAGTTCGGTACCATTATACTAGCAATTGGCAGTCCCATTAAAAACAAGCAAAACAAACACTAATCTAGACAAAACAAACTAAAATTAAAGATGGCACAGATATTGATGAGACGCTGAAATCTGTCCAAGCACCAGGAAAAAATCATGTTTTTCTTTCAAAACAGCAAGCACTAGAAGATACACAAGCATACATGATTCTCCGCCCATATTCTCTAATGAAAACTTGAACAGTGAGGGAGATAGGCAAGAGAAGTTGTCACCTTGGCAACATTGGGGACTAAATCAAAAGAAATAGAACACGCGGCAGCTTCTCCTATGCTCCCTCCACACAAACAGATCAGATGGCAGCAAACTTCCTGCACAAACCACATGCACGAATCAGATCGAGTGCCAAGTGCCACCTTACTCTAAGTCTCTACTACCTCTATAGGTACTAAGTGCCACCTTACTCTTAAGTCTCTAACAACTAAAAGACCCGCTCATGGGCATGGATCCAAAATTAAAGATTATCCATCGCTTGATGGCCGTGGGCGGCACATTACATCACCCAGTAAATACACAACTTCTTGAACTACTATAACATCATCTATGGAAGTAGCTCTTTCTGCAATTAACATGACACAAACTTAAGAAAGGAATTGGCCCAGCCATCAATGTAAGACCCTTCTTTCTTCCTGGAAACAATATTCAAGTCTCCAGAGTTTTTACCCATAGATAGAAGGCATTTTGATCTTCATTCCTAAATAGAAAGGCTTAGAGAAAGTTGTGACAATTGGGAATAGTTCATCACAGAAAAGACAAAAAAATAGGATAGGCATTACAATTCTGTTAGGCAGCGAAAACTGCGAGGATAGAACTAATAGAAGCATGCCTTTGCCCTTTATTTGTGTATGTAATCTCTGAAATAAAGTGAAAAGGGACACTTGCTTTACATATTATTATGGCCTAAAAGATGAACCCTATGGATCACATCGTCATCAAATGGACAGGGTCACATAAAGAAGGGAAGCAGCTAACTACAAGAAAAATCATGACCCTCCGAGACACTCAATGCAAAGAAAAGAAACAAAGAGAGGAGCATAGCCTCCACATGTTCACAAGCACACACATGCACCAAGCAACAAGTGAAACAAAATAAATGGGCCATCAGATCGGTCGCGTGTATCCCATGTTCCCAACTCCCAAGTCACCACTTGATCTTCCCTAATCTGTCTATCATAAATAGATCATTTAAAAGCTAAAGCAATTTTCTTTCTCAATAGTCAGAGGCAGATACTAAGAGGACAACACCACTCGGTAATGGAGGACAGCAGCAGTACAATACCGTTGGCTGGCGCTGAGATGCGCGCTGAGGAAGAAGGCGGTGGAGAGGAGCCACGAGTCAGAGTGGGCCGTGACGAGCGAATTGATGCCAAGCGTCGGCTCAGGCAGCTTTGGCGGCACCTCCTCGGCCGGCACCGACACCTCCCAGCTCACGTCAGGGTGGCTGTAGACGCACAAAGTCTCCTTATCTGTGTCAGGCATAAGAAATTCGTTATCAATTTGTCTCGGTCGAAAAATCAAGTATATCATAGCACCTGATTCGCTTACATCACAGAAATGCAGAGAGGCCCAAGATTAGAAAATTTCTAGCATAATGGCATAAATTCCACGCACGCAAACTTCAAACAGGTACTTGTGCAACCTGACTCTTTTTCAAAATGAGGAACTATTCTCCTTTTTTTTAGTTTGATGAAATGAGAAACAAGTCTCCCTTAGATATAAATAAACTTACAAACAATGTTGTGTAGATTTGTCGGTGTAGCTTGTGCACCAATGATAATTGATAGCCAACTTGACATATTCATTTGCAGCCTCTTTGGCCCATCATGTCAGGCGTAAAGAGAATGCAATATGTAGTCTCAATTTTATCTAAGCCAAACCAACCAGACTATTGCGCCATCTGACTAGTTTGCAGAAGCGTAACTAAGCCAAAGCAATCGGAATACGTTCCTAGTTACAAATTTTGTAAGTGAGATGTGACAAATCTACTCCACTTACTGCAACTACGGAGAGCAACGAGCTTACCATTACTAGGGGCCGGAGGACGACGAAGACAAGCAGGACATGGTAGATCATGATGCTGGAAGGCCAGGTCTCTCTTCTCTTGCTATCTGCATCAGGGTGGCCCTAGAGGCACAATTTCTGGCCTTAGAGGCACAAATTCTCCTTATCTACTGCAAGCACAAGAAATTCGTTGTCAAATTGTCATGGTCGAAAAATCAAGTCTGTCATGGCACCTAAATCGCTTGCATCCTAGAAATGTAGAGATGGCCCAAGATAAAAATAATTCAAGCAAAATGGCATAAATTCCCCACACACGCAAACTTCTAATAGATACGTGTGCAACTTGACTTGTTTTCAAAAAGAGAAACAAGTCTCCTTTTTTTCTGTTTGAAATGAGAAACAAGTCTACCTAACATAGTAACCAACTCACAATCTAAGTTGTGTAGATTTGTTGATGCACCAATGATAATTGATAACCACCTTGACATATTCATTTGCAGCCCCTTTGGCCCATCGAGTCAGGCATAAAACAGTGTAATCACTAATCTGCTAACGCAATCTCAATATTTTGTCAGGTTTTAGACATTATGTTTACTGTGCCATCGGATTAGTTCCAAAAAATGGAAAGATGTCCACCCTAACTAAGCCAAGCAACCAGAAAGCCCTAGAAATCACCATGGCACAATGGCTAGCATAAAAATTACCACGGTTTGATGGCCATGAACACAAATCATCAGTAGCAAAGATCCATTTTTACAAGTAAGTTTCCACTGCCTCTCCAGTTACCAACTGCCACCTTTCTCTAAGTCTCTAACAACAAAGACCCGCTCATGGGCATGCATCCAAAAGTAAAAGATTATCCATGGCTTGATGGCCATGGGTGGGCACATGAGAGAGATCAGCTCCGATCGGAGGGGCTTACCTAGTCCACCAAAGGTGAGCGTGGGCAGGGAGAGCCAATGAAGAGCTTCTGCTAGCCAAATGTGTTGGGGACAACGCAGTCTCCACTCCAGGGTTTGGCCAGCAACAAAGCTCGTGAGGATGCGCCGCCGCTAGGGTTCCTCGCTGGAAGTGTGTGGGCACCTGAAATTAAACCCGGGCATGGGCAGCCCGGCCCGACAACCCGGCCCGAGCCCGGCCCGAAAAACCCAGGCTGGGCCGGGCCGGGCTTGACATTCGGGCCGGGCTCGGGCTTTGTTTTGTAGCCCTAAAGATAGTTCGGGCCGGGCTCGGGCTTCAATTTTTCCGTATTTGGGCGGGCTTTGGGCCGGGCGGGCTTGCACGCAGCGTATTAAAAACAGCATTCGGGCCGGGCTTTCGGGCTTCGGGCTTGATTTCGGGCCGGGCTTGGGCTTGAAAATATGGAGTATTTCGGGCTTCGGGCCGGGCTCGGGCTTGAGAAATGAAGGTTGGGCTTTTATAAGCCCGGCCCGAAACCCGGCCCGGCCCGACGTTTGCCCAGGTTTACCTGAAATGTATGCACCTTTATCAATTCCAAACAGCTGACTACACTACATAATCCTGGATGAGATTTAATGGCATAGAAAATTTGAAACATGAAAATGATATCAGATTTAGAAGATGTATGATTCAAGTCAACCACATATAACCAAGACCTTTAGTGACAAAAAGAAGGAAACTTATTGCTTATACAACAAAGATTATCATTTTTGTCCCTGCTGCATGTAAATCCAATATCGATGCTAGATCGATCATCAAAGGCGTGCATTTACATCAACAAAATTGAAGTACTCCTACATCAGTGATTATGATTCAATCGTAATAGGCAGAAATATATAACCTTTCAGTCTACAACATCTACCAGAAATACTTTGTTTGTGCATCATAATCACTGTAGGAGTACTCACAGTTTGACAAGTATAGCGGAATATACCCAAGACCACCGAATGAACTACCAAAATAATTATTAATAATATTATTGTATGGCATTGAATCATCCAGCAGCTGTTATTTTTGAAACAAGCACAAACTAAAAATGGAAGCATGCAATTGTCCTCATTTTGTTTCATAACATTTTCGCTAGAGGAATCAACATTTGTAGCATGTAGACCTCAGAAAAACAAAGGCAAATCTGGATTTCAAAGGGATGCATGTGCATCAACAAAACTGTGAAGTACTCATACATCAATGATTATGACCCAATCATAATAGGCAAAAAAAGAAAATCTTTCAGTCTATAGCATCTACCAGAAAAATACGTCATTGATGCACACAGCAGAGCACTATTTTTAGTGTGAACTTGTGAGCAAAATAGAATAGTAGCAACAAAGCACACAGCAGACAAGATAACAAATATTCTTGGGAGCATAAAAGCCATTGGAACTGGAGGTGCTCTGAATCAGATGAATAATCATGAACTCATTATCAATTTCATCATAAATAGCATTATAAACACTGTCACAAATATTGTTCCTGAGAGTATGTATGTGTTTATGCATAAGCAACCAAATAGATAGAGAGGCAGGCAGAGAGAAAGAGAGAGAGGGGGAGGGGGGATTCCTTGCCTAATAAGATAATTCAGAATCATCATAGCAGGCTCCAGTTCCAGTGTGATCAGTAAGAGGCGGTTTGGTTCATGCCCATGCTAGCGTTGCCAAAGTTTGAATCTTTGAGGATTCAGTTGATGTCACCCTTGCTATTGAGTCGAATGAAGTCGGCAGCAAGGTCCTGTTATGATATAATAACAACAATTAGCGATTGCATTGTGAAATCCATCAACTAAAGCAGAATGAGGTACTGAACTACAAGTGTGTGGCAGATAAAACAGAAACTACACGATACGACCGAATGAACTACCAAAATAATAATTAATATTGTTGCAGTGGCCTCTCATTTTGTTTAGTACAAACTGAACCAAAAGCACAAACTGAAAATCTCCCTCTCATTTTGTTTAGTAAGTTTTTCGCAAGAAAAAATGATCACTATATGAAACAACATTTGTAGCATGTAGGCCTCAAAAGTCAGAAAAACGAAGGCAAAATTGGATCTCAAAGGCATGCATTTACATCAACAAAACTGAAAGTACTCCTACATCAGTGATTATGATTCAATCGTAATAGGCAAAAATATATAATCTTACAGTCTACAGCATCTACCAAAATACTTTGTTTGCACGTCATAAAGCGAAATTACCTTAAGATATGTTATTATCCATTTAATTTATACCTTACAATGAGTGAATGTGGAGGTTTTCTTAAGCAGGTGTCTACTAGACTAGAGTATGAGTCCTTGTTGAAAAATAGAAGTGATGAATCGCATCACTTGACGCGATAAATGGCATTTTCTTTACACGGGCAACATAGAAACAGAACATGTTGATGCAAAAGCTACACAAACCGAGCCAAACAACCAGGAGTGGGGAGAGATAAACTTGTTTTTTTCTGCTGCTTTGAAAGGGAGACATTGGCATCAAGTTACTTGAGACTAATCAGTTAACAGACAGATCTTGCTAATGCAAAACGCAAAACACAAACCTGCAGTACCACTTTGGATCAGATCAGGTGGACATAGTGAGTGCATCACATGCAGGAATCAAGAAGAACAATTGCAAGTTGCATCCTGGACCTAAACTAGGATGCCTTACCTTATCATTCTTCCCCACCCTATCCATGGGCATCAGGAGGTGAGGGGAGTAGGTACAAGATGGCTCAGAGTTGAGAGAGGTGAGCTCCTGGCAGTGGCCATCTTGGCTCATCTCCTCCTCCATGACCCTGCCCGCCTCCCACTGCTGCCACCATCTTCACCAGCACACTCCAACCCTGCACACACAACCACCAGCGGCTCAGGGCATAGAAAACCGCACTTGACAAGTACAGCGATAACTACACGAGACCACCGAATGAACTACCAAAATAATTATTGTTAATATTATTGCAGTGGCATTGAATCATCCAAGTTAATACATCAGCTAGCAGCTGTTAATTTTTCAAACAAGCACAAACTGAAAATGGAAGCATGCAATGGTCGTCCTCATTTTGTTTCTTAACTTTTTAGCAAGACAAAATCATCGCTACAGGAATCAACATTTGTAGCATGTAGACCTCAGAAAAACCAAGGCAAATCTGGATCTCAAAGGCATGCATGCGCATCAACAAAACTGAGAGGTACTCATACATGAATGATTATGATTCAATCATAATAGGCAAAAATATATAATCTTTCAGACTACAGCATCTACAAGAAAAATACTTTGTCTGCACATCATATAGCAAAACAACATTATACTTTGTTTGCACCCAACTTAAAAAGCAGTCATATGGAAAGCCACATCTTGCAGTTTGAGGATGCAATTAAACAATCTAGGGTAGGCAGAAGAGCAATCCTCTTGTGGGGAAGGGTTTCCACTCGAGGTCGAAACCAAGGGAGACCGGGCAGATACATATCTCTCCTTTGAAGGAGAAACAAGGACAGAAAGAAAAGAGAACGTTTTGACTAACTGGCTTTCGAGGAAAGCAGCCAACCAATTTGTAGATAGATGGGGTCTCAAACAAAGCACCAGCAGCAGCAGCACACTGATGACTGGGAACAAAGACGATTATCCACTTCATGGTGCTTCACCGGTGTCAAACAGAGGATAACACAAGGTTAATTTCCAAGAAACAAGGAATCGCCATCACAACTGAAACGCCGAAAAACAAAGTCCCACTCACAATTAGATGCGGGGCACGGCACCAACCCTAGGCCATGTAGTCAAAATTCCACACCGGAATGCTAACGAGCAGTGTTTTTCCAAAGCATCAGGATGATGCAAGGAGCCGAGGACTACTTGGCCTTCGTAGTCGACACTACCGCGAAGAGGCGTCGACCGTCAATGAAGCATTACAGAAAGCGAAAAGGAAAGTGCAAACAGACATGGCAGCCTATAGTTATGCGGAGAACATCGGCAAGTAGTACCTGTCTTCACACATTGTTGGCTTGCAGCCGCAGGTATCCTTGCTTCAAGTCTGGTCCAGAACTCTGTGTGTGCAGATCAAGGCAGAATAGCAACCTCGGTCGTCCAGCCGCACTTCACTGCAGGAAAAGGAACAAATGGCTGAATCATCTTGGTAGAAACAAAGTAAAAAAACTGCTAAATGGACACTAGCGGCAAAATGAACATTTTACAATCTAGTAACTTTTTTGTCATGTATGGGCATCATTTGGATACTTGTGCTCCTAAGCCCCCCTGCCACAGAATGAACATTTCTCAAAGCAAATAAAACATGCCCGTTGCCTCCTAGGACAAACTATGTGTTTCTCTGAAGATAAATCATAGGTTCTCCTTAAACATTGAAACCTATAGGCACACTACATTGTACAGAATGAATCATACTAGTCAAAATTGTTGTATGGGCTGACGAAAAAATATATAGATCACTCCGTCCATTCACAAAAATAAAGAAATAGGTGGATGTCATCTCAATATTGTCGCTAATTAAGGAGCTTCAAAGTTCATCCAGAATGCATGCTCATTGTTTTGCTAATTAAGCCATAGTTCACTGTCAATAACAGCAGCTTCAGGGACACCGGAAGTTCATGCGAGAAATTTCTCGCACATGCCCAGTGTCGCAAACGATATATACACTGCCTATGTTATCATGTCAGATCAAACCCAGAAACAAGTATTTATACACTAAACAGTGAAAACTGTAGAGAAATTTGGAAATTAAAACCAAGGGTGGAAGTAAATTACCAGCTCGTAACGTATAGTGTTTCTAGCCCAACTAAATCATACTCCCTCCATCCACAATATAAGACATTTTTGCAAGCTATTTTAGCTTCCAAAAACATATTATATTGTGGGACGGAGGGAGTAGTTTTTTTTGTGGTGATACAACCATATAGTTTCAAAGCAAATAATAGCCACATATTCAACCACAGATCCAAGAGCACAAGCATGTGGCAGATACAACAGAAACTACACGAGACCACCGAATGAAATACCAAAATAATTGTTAATATTATTGCACTGGCATCGAATCATCCAAGTTAAAACAGCAGCTATTGGTTTTTTAAACAAGCACAAATTGAAAATGGAAGCATGCATTGGCCGTCCTCATTTTGTTTCATAACTACTCTCTCGTCCCATAATATAAGAGCATTTTTACACTACACTAGTGACAAAAACGCTCTTATATTGTGGGGCGGAGGCAATATTTCGCAAGACAAAATCATCGCTACAGGAATGAACATTTGTAGCAAGTAAACCTCAGGAAAACCAAGGCAAATCTGGATCTCAAAGGCGTGCACATGTGCATCAACAAAACTGAGAGGTACTCGTACATCAATGGTTATGATTCAATCATAATCGGCAGAAAATAGAAAATCTTTCAGTCTACAACATCTACCAGAAAAAAATGCTTTGTTTGCACATCATAGAGCAAAATAACATTATACTTTGTTTGCACCCCAACTTAAAAAGCATCCACATCTTGCAGATTGAGGATGCAATTGAACATTAGGCTAGGCAGAAGAGCAAAGCTCTTGTGGGATGAAAACCAAGGGAGACCGGGCCAGATTCTTTCTCCAATTTAGTAGCCTGATGGTGCCTAGCTAGCCTTCACGCTCCCTGTTGGCGCAAAATCCAGCTTCAGATGCCAATCCCATAATAATAAGATTAATAAGGCAGATGAACAAACACTGGCACTAGGTGCCAGCGTACACGAATCAACCAAGCAAGCAACCCATCCATCCATCCGTATGAAGTGTCACTGACGAAACTGAATGAACAATCAGACTGCAGAGCTGATATTTTCCGAAATCAAAACAAGAGAGATGCATCATCAGGGAGGGAAGGGAAGAAGCAGGTCTAGCGTTGGCGTACCGAATCGAAACGAGAGAGAGGGAGAGGGAGGAAAAGGGAGACCTTCACACTCGATCCCTGTTGGCGCAAAATCCAGCGGAGAGCCGGAGACAGGATTCAGATGAGATTTCAATCCCTCCCATAATAACATTAATTGTAGAGATGAGCATACACTAGCAGTAGGTGCCAGGCTACACTCTACACAAATCAACCAATCAACCTATCCATCCATCCATCCATCCATCGATCAATATGAAGTATGAACCCTAGCACTGTCGATGACAAAACTGAACCCTTCCTAACTAACAGAGTATAACACATGAACAATCAAACGGATCTGCAATTTTACCAAATCAAAACAAGATAGAGGCATCAGGGAAGGGAACCCAATCTAACACCGTACAAAATCAAAAAAGAAAGAGAAGATTCATCAATCATAGATCCAAAAGCATCACGCGTGGCCAACATTACATAGTTTAAGCACCCACATATGCAAGCATGATTGCTTTCCCCTTTTCAGAAGTAGTATTAACTATTATGTGTATAACCATTTCAAGAGGTACGAGAACAATTATAGCCCCATTTCATTTTAGACAGAGTGTCAACTTGCAGTTTAAACACAGAGCAGGTGATTTCTGAGTAAGTGATACATGTGCTCAGAATGATTAACTTCACATGTGAAACGATATAATACCGAGTTTGACTAATACCTCGGCAGAGGTACGCTGCTCACTAGTCTGCCCTGATGAAGACGATGTCGAACTCGAGGGTGCAGGCCCATTTTCTAAATTTAAACTTGATGCAAAGCACTTGAGAAAAGTTGCGTCGGACTCATAGACTAACAAGACTAGACAGAATCAACGCCCACTTGCCCTACTGACGGAAATACCTCACTGTTCATTTTGTACCCACATACTGTTGCACATCTATATGAAGTATGAACGCTAGCACTATCGGTGACGAAACTGAACCCTACACCAAACTAACAAAGTATAACACATGAACAATCAGACAGAGCTGCAATTTTTATTACCAAATTGAAACAAGATAGAGGTCTAGCGCCGTACGGAACTGAAAAGAGAGAGAGGAAGAGGGAGGAACAGGGAGACCTTCCATGGCGGCACGGCGTCCCGAGAAGAAGAAGCATCCTCCCCTCCCCTCCCCTGCATCGAGTTGAGCTGCAGGTGATGGTTGTTGGCGTCAGGGCAGGGGGGCGTGCGGCGTCACGAGCCCTTGATGACGGCGTGAGTCCGCTGGTGATGTTGGGTGGGGATGGAGGTCCATGGCGACCGGTCCGTGCCATGGTGGATCTGGGAAGGAGAGTAAAGGAGGTGAGGAGAATAGGTTGTGTCATGGCGTATCCCGGTGAAGAAGAGGGACGAACCAGTAGATGCTCCATGGCCTGAACCATGGCCATGGCCGCCGCTCGGTCGTCTCCCTCATCTCTTCTGACTAGGGGAGGGGGAGACGCTCGCGGTCGTGGGGATGGATGGAGGTCCAGGTCGAGCGGATCTGGGGGTCCGAGGGAGAAGGGGAGAGGTCGTCGGCGGCGAGGTCTGAGGGACGGGGCGACGGCGGCGGAGGCGGAGGAGGAGGAGGGATGGAGAAGGTCGGGGAGGAAGGAACGAATGAATGAATCGGTGGGTGGGATGTTTTTTATTTTTCTCCTTCGTTAATTATTAGGAAGGAACGGATTTGATTTGCTGCTCGTTCATTGGTCAAGTACGACCTCACGCGGATCCATCCACCTCTTCACTCCATCTCAACCGTTCACCCAAATCCAACATACACATACATCATAGTGGCAATTGACCAATGAACCGCCACGAGTGAGTCGGGACTTTTCGTTTCGGCAGGCTAGATAGACTAGGGCAGGTATTCTCGTTCCTTCATTGGTCAATTGCTACCTCAAGCGGATCCATCCACCTCTTTGGTCCATCTCAACCGTTCGCTCACATCCAACAACATAGAGAGCCACACGCATTCGTCTACTTATTATTTTTCATTTGGATTTTATGAGAACTCCTCCCGGGAGCGGCGGAGAGACATCGCTTCCTCATGACCGCAATGGACAAGGTTCCTAGTCGACGTATCCGTACCTCTCGGAGTCGGGTCCGATGCCCGCCATGCCGGAGAGGAGCTAGGATACGGAGTGGAGTTGTCCGGATTACGGGTAGGGATGAATATATGTCTGGTCGGGGCGAGCCATGGTTGGTTGGATCTGAAGTGGCGGATGCGCCCGGGGCGTCCGAGCATCCCATATCCGCCCCACGTATGGGTTGGATGTGGGGGTTGCCGGTTGGATATGCTTTTTTGCGGCGGAACAGCCTGACCCGATGTTGGGGACGGATATAGGGCGTCCGGTTGTAGACGCTTTAAGTGATTTGAGAGCATGCATGCAAATACAGAAAGTAGGATGGGCTTGTAAACTCTTGTTTTTAAAATAAAACAAGCGAACCTATAATTGCATTGCATTTATTTTGTCTACTTCCTCCATTGCGAGCCTAGTATATACCTAATGCTCATAATCATATTTGTGGGACTTTGTGACTTTTTGGTTTGAGAAAGGTTGGCCTTAATAAAAATGTAGTTTGTTTGAACAATGGTTACCACTTAAGATCATAAGACGTCTCTTTAATCAAAATGTAGATTGCTTAGTCATGATTGCCACATAAAATCACAGGGCGTGTAGTGAATATTAGTTTTACTCAAAATGTAGATGCTTACCACATAAAATCACTAGACACGTGCTACCACATTAAATCATATAACGTGCGCTCCACATGCCACTGTATGCACCATGGGTACCAAGCACTCAAAGATCTTGTTTGATGCCACATAGTTGCGGACCCAAACCATCAAGCAAGGGTGGTTCAATAGTTGTAACGGTTCATATAAATATATAATTTTTGTTTTCATTTCATTTAGCATTGCAACCTGAGGTGGCCGGCGGCCCACCCTGTCCATTTTTCCTTTAATGAGAAAACACGTATCACGCATGTGTGCAACCTCTTATGGTCAGACAAAAACACGCGGTCTAGTATGATGTTGGTAGAACTTCATGCTGCAAAGGACGACCAAGAGTGGCATTGGGTCGAACGGGTGGTGGCAATGTATTCCGTTGATGGCGGCGATGGCTCGGTCGTGGTAGCACATCCATTGTGCTTGGGGGGCAGTCACTAGGCCGACTCGAAGTAGCTGGGATGTCTATTCCGTTGTCCATGCACGGGCGTTGCCGATGGAATTGGGTGTAGCTAATATGATGATGAAGACCGGTCATGTCCGCGTGTCGTGCTCTCACGAGGCATGATCCATGCATGGTGGTGTGGCGTAGCTAGTAGATACAGATGGCCACTATGCGACGGACGTAAACGGATCTTTAAGCGGAGCTCGTCCGGCTTCGCCATGCCCATGTACCCTCAAGAAGACAAGAACACTTTGCTTATCATAAGAAACCGTTTTGGTCTGTCCTTTGCCTCAAAAGGATTGAGCTACCTTGCTGCACTTTTGTTACTACTATTGTTACTCACTCGTTACAAATTATCTTGCTACCAAACTACCCCGCTACTTACAATGTTAGCACTTGCAGACATTACCCATGCCCATGGACAAGTTAGCGACAACTACAAGCACTGGAGCGTCTTGAGGGTGCGCCGCTGTCATCGGCCCTCCCCAAAGAAGCCGAGCAAACCTTACTGTTGTAGATAGTCGGAAAGTTGTCATACTAAGGCCCCAAAGACCAATGTGCTAGAACATCAACCATCGCAGATGAAGAGCAGATGAAGAGAAGTGTAGATCGAATGGAACCAACCTGTAGAAGGATGAATGCAGACAAAATCCAAGCAGATCCCCGACAACAAACACTGACTGAATCCCAGGAGATCAACTGGAGACACACCTCCACACTCCCTCTGACTACACTAGACGCACCGTCGGGACGGGCGTAGGAGTGGAGAACCTTAATTATTCCCTCATTAGGGAGTTGTCTCTGCCTTGTCTTCCAAAGCAGGATACAAACTCTAAACAAACTAAGAAAACGCCTAAAAACAAATCATGAGCCCTCCCACCAGCATGGCCCGGGATCCATCATGCCTCCATGGCCCTAAGGCCATAGAAGACGAGGCAGATCGACGGAAGCGCCGGCGGGAGGCAAAAAGAACCCTCATGTGGGACTTGCTTGCGGAAGGAGTAAAAGAATGTGCGTGTGCATTATTATTATTATTATTATTATTATTATTATTATTATTATTATTATTATTATTATTATTATTATTATTATTATTATTATTATTATTATTATTATTATTATTATTATTATTATTATTATTAGCACCTCCAAGTCTTGTATTGTTGGTGGGAAAGAAAGGTGCAGAGTTGGTGGTGGCAACATGGTTGCTCGCTGCCTCCCGATGCACGACGTTGGAGGTGGTTGTGTGCCCGCCCCCATCCCGTGCGGAAACATAGCTTTGGGGGCACTGTCTTTTCTCTCCTCTCGCATGGAAGGGAGAGCGTTGATGGCCGTCTTCTCACCGACTTGTGGCAACGGCGGCCATCGGCTCATCGAGGTGGGGGTGGCGACATGCAGTGCCTCGCTGGCGTCCTAGGCAAGCAACCACGTGGGTGTGCCTACGGTTGTCAGCTGCGGTGAGAGATGGGGGAGGGGGTGACAACATGTTGGATGACGGGAAGGATGACATGCAGATGGTCAACTATTACATTCATACGCAATATGCACACATTTTCGACCAAAGCATGCTATATAGAAAAGGCAAAATAGGATAAATCTACATGAAAGAAAAGTAACTCCAAATTTTGCATAAAACAAGCCAACAATGTTTCCTTCCATTACATAGATTGGTTACAAAACTCGACTGGTTAGATCAAGGACTTGCTTACGCTCAAAGCTTCACCCACACATGCACACAATAGTTCAATAACCCGTGTCGGTCGTAGGAAACTGCAGGTTTAACTCAAAGAAGACACTAGTGCCAAAGAATCTACATCAACCAATATTAATTTTACAGAACTATTAGCACAGTCTCCAGACCTTTAGGCAGCTCACATATTACGCGTGCATCAACAAGTTCAATTCTACTCCCAATCCTGCTACAAGCCGGGTAGCAAACAGGCGTTTTACTTTTATTTTTGCAACGAGTGCGTTTTACGCTCCGTCCCGTGCTTGCTTGCAGTACATAAATGAGTTTTCCTCAGTTATCTGCTTTATTTTACTTTGTTATGGTAAAGGCCCTTTATTTACTTAAACCCTTTAGCTTAGGACCAGATTAATTGAGATATAGTGAACTATGTTATGCACGTCATTTTGGGTTTTGCTGCCCGGCTGGAGACTTTATGCTAAAGCTCTAGTAAAATTAATAGTGCTTGACGGAGATTCAAAGAAACTAGAATCATCTCTAAGTGTAGTAGCTGCAGAACCTAGTAGAGAGACAAAGGATAAAGAGACTATTGTGTGCATGCATAGTATGGAAAGCTTAATGAGTACGTAGCAAGGAATACTAACACTGCATGGAGCGTGGCACCCACTCAGAGCGTCGGCTGACTGGTGTAATCATCATGTTGGTGCTGGCCGGAGTCGCGGGTATACGACGTCGTGACGGTCGTCCTTGGCCTTGGCCCAAACAGCCGGTGGCGGCAGCTCGAAGTCGCGGGTATACGACGCCGTGACGATCGTCCTCGGCCTTGGCCCAAACGGCCGGTGGCGGCAGCTGTACCTCATACTCCCGGAAGCAGGAAAGAAGTCGACGGATCTCCACGTGCATGGCACTTGGTATACGCGTGTGCTTTGACTTGCCAAAGTCAGATCTTCGCCTTCCACGACGAGTCGATCGTATCCGCTGACAAGAGCGAAGCGGAGGCCACGGATGAGTGCCCTTGCCTCTACAACGCCAACACCTGCGTGCGGCGTCCTCTTGGCGAACGCGAGCACGACGCGGCCGTAGGAGTCTCTGATGACTCCCCAGTGCTCGCACGCCCAGAGCCGTCGTGGTGCACCGACCCGTCAAAGTTGAGCTTGTACCATCCTGGAGGAGGGCGGCTCCACTGGACGAGGGCGACGACGCGATGGGCGGATGGGGAGCCAACGACCGGTAGCGGCGGCAGAGGCATGCACGGCAACGGCATAGGGGCGTGGAGGGGAGCAGCTGCCGGCGGCATGAACATGGGCGACGCCGGCGAGGGGGAGGGAGAAGATGGAGACGAGGAGGGAGAGAAGAGATCGATCCAGAAAGTTGTGTCTGGAGATGATGATGGCTCGCGAGTATATAGGTATAGGTATTAGAGATCATCGAATCTGAAAGTTTACGGATTGACACTGTGAGCTGTGTTTAGCTCACCGGCCGGACAGAGATGTAGATCGAGTTGCTTAGCTGTCTGGCTAGCGTTCTTCATTTCACATTCGGTTTCATGGTTTCAGATAGCTAGCTCATCGATCGTCCGGCACAGCATCGGCCCCATTTCGTTAGCTTGCGATTCATCTCGGTGCCTCCTTTCCGTTTTCGATCCGATGAAGGCCCGCGAACTAGATCATCAGAAAGCTCACGGATCGACACGGTGAGCTGTGTTTAGCTCACCGGCCGAACACGTCCACGTATTGCTCTCGAGTTGAAACTCGTAGCTTGAGAAAGAACGCAAGACTAAGTATTGCTTCGATCGATCCGGTGCGCGTGAGAAGTGCCATGTACAGGTGGATTCTTTCTTGCTAGCTAGTAGAAGGTGATCCTGCTCCGGTTCTACGCCAAGCTCGCCGACTCTCCGGCCAGCACTGTTTTGAACGCTGCCGCCGCTTACGCCAAGCTCGCCGACGCACCGGCGTCCATGGTGAGCTCTCCGTCGGACGTGTTGCCCTTTTCCGGCACGACCCAATCGATTGATCGAGAGGAGTACAACTGTACAACACCCACGTGCATGCATCAGCTACAGGTACGTGCGTGCATGCATTGTGTCATGCAGCTAGCTAGCTTTGGATCGACCAGCTACGTACGTGCTTGCCTTGCCTTCTCACTGCTTCTTCAAGTAGGAGGACATGCATGCACAACAATATATAGCTCATGCACACGTGGACAAAAAACTCGAGCACGTGCGTACGTATATAGCTCGAGCATCTACGGCCGGACTTTGCAAATCTTGCCCCTGAAACGCCTACAGACGCGACCGGTCGTGTCCACAAACAGTGACCGGTCATGTCTTAAGTTAGCTCCACTGCATTCGAGTCTTTCATATTTAAACCCTAAATCCATACAAAGCATGCAGAAAAAAAATCATATATACTACATGCTACGTACTACCTTAGTTAATCTTCGTTGTCGGAGATGTCCATGACGTCGGTGTCGGGCGCCGGCTGGAGGGCTCCGACTCATCCTCCTCCTGCTCGACCTTATCCATGTAGGCGAGTATCTCCGCCTCCTCCGCGGCCTCCATCTCCTGTCGGTGATGGCATCTGGCCTCCGCAGCCGACTCCGAGCGAAGGGAACCGAGGATGGCTTGCAGCCCTGCCTACATATCCGCGTCGCCAGCGTCCCCCACATCCTCCTCCTCCTCCGACTCATCCTCCTCCTCCTCCTCCTCCTCCTCCTCCTCAACTCCTCCGCCATTCACTAGTAGAAAAAGGGTCAAACGTGAAGCACTATAGTGCCGGTTTGAATTTCAGCCGGCACTAATGTGTATAATAGCACCGGTTCGTGGCGTCGATCAATAGCACCGGTTCGTGGCGAACCTTTAGTACCGGTTCATGCCACGAACCGGTACTAAAGGGGATGTGTCAGCCTGCGTTCAGGCTATGGCCCCACCATCACCATTTAGTGCCGGTTCGTACCACGAACCGGTACTAATGAGGTTATGGCAAGCTGTTTTTAGTCCCACCTCGCTCCCCTAACAAGCCTTTTACCACCTTAAATATGTTATTTCTCAAAATATCACAAGCACTTGGTCTTCATTGAACTCTATGTGTAGAATTTGTGGTCGCAATATGAGTCTTCATCGGTTTATAAATCGTTGATGACTCATATTGACAATTCAGATTGTACACACAAAGATCATTGATGATCAAAGTATTTTGATGTTATAAGATCATATTGACAGTTTAGATGTAAAGAAATATAAGATCATGATGTAAATGCTCTTATATTTTTTATTTCAGTATGCACCGTTCAAAGCGACGCCATCAACTTTCAACCATTTCTGCCTTCATTTGCTATTTTTCATGCATTCAATGATTTGATTTGAGAACTAAATGACCTGGAAATTGAAAAGCACTACAAATGAACTCTGAAAAAGTTGAAACTTGGCATGGTATCATCATTTCACCCACATAGAATGTTCAAAAAAGTAGAGAGGGTTACGGCAAAAACTGGATGCACTTTGTTTACAAACTGGACAATCTCTTTCGAAGTATTCAGGTTTCTGACAAAATTAAACTCATCTGTTACAAAGGCATTTAATTTTTTTAAACTTATTACAACTCCAGACTTTTTGTGCATTCAGTATGCATCATTCAAAGCGACGCCATCAATTTTCAACCATTTCTGCCTTCATTTGCTATTTTTCATGCATTCAATGATTTGTTTTGAGAACTAAATGACCTGGAAATTGAAAAGCACTACAAATGAACTCTGAAAAAGTTGAAACTTGGCATGGTATCATCATTTCACCCACGTAGATTGTTCAAAAATGTAGACAGGGTTACGGCAAAAACTGGATGCACTTCGTTTACAATCTGGACAATCTCTTCAAGTATTCGAGGTTCGACGAAATTAAACTCATCTGTTACAAAGGCATTTCATTTTTTAAACTTATTACAACTCCAGACTTTTGTGCATTCAGTATGCATCATTCAAAGCGACGCCATCAACTTTCAACCATTTCGCCTTCATTTGATATTTTCATGCATTTAATGATTTGTTTTGAGAACTAAATGACCTGAAATTGAAAAGCACTACAAATGAACTCTGAAAAAGTTGAAACTTGGCATGGTATCATCATTTCACCCACATAGATTGTTAAAAAAGTAGAGAGGGTTACGGCAAAACTGGATGCACTTCGTTTACAAACTGGACAATCTCTTTCGAAGTATTCAGGTTTCTGACGAAATTAAACTCATCTGTTACAAAGACATTTCATTTTTTAAAACTTATTACAACTCCAGACTTTTTGTGCATTCAGTATGCATCATTCAAAGCGACACCATCAACTTTCAACCATTTCGCCTTCATTTGATATTTTTCATGCATTTAATGATTTGTTTTGAGCTAAATGACACTAATTAAATTTTGTGCAGTAGCGCACCACCTTTAGTACCGGTTGGTGGCTCCAACCGTACTACAGAGTAAGTTGTTTTTAGTCCCACCTCGCCAAGAGAGAGGGACTAGGAGCGGTTTATAAGCCACGAGTGCGAGAGCGATGAAGAAGAGGCTCAATGCTCATGTTAGTTAGCTTCAAGCCTTTAGGAATATGGTAGATTGCACGGAGCTACACGGTGCAGTTTACACTATTCAAAGGCTTGAAGCAAATTAACAAAGCATTGCACCTCTTTTTATTTTTAATAACTTATTACAACTCCAGACTTCTTACATTATGGAAAAGGAAGGAAGAAGAAGAAGAAGAAGAAGAAGAAGAAGAAGAAGAAGAAGAAGAAGAAGAAGAAGAAGAAGAAGAAGAAGAAGAAGAAGAAGAAGAAGAAGAAGAAGAAGAAGAAGAAGAAGAAGAAGAAGAAGAAGAAGAAGAAGAAGAAGAAGAAGAAGAAGAAGAATAAGAAGAAGAAGAAGAGGAGAAGAAGAAGAAGAAGAAGAAGAAGAAGAAGAAGAAGAAGAAGAAGAAGAAGAAGAAGAAGAAGGAGGAGGAGGAGGAGGAGGAGGAGGAGGAGGAGAAGAAGAAGAAGAAGAAGAAGAAGAAGAGGAGGAGGAGGAAGAAGGAGAAGAAGGAGAAGAGGAAGAAGAAGGAGAAGAAGAATGAGAAGAGGAAGAAGAAGGAGAAGAAGAAGAAGAAGAAGAAGAAGAAGAAGTAGAAGTAGAAGGAGAAGGAGAAGAAGAATAAGAAGAGGAAGAGGAGGAAGAAGAAGAAGAAGAAAAAGATAAAGCAGAAAAGAAATAACTATATAAAAAAATTACTCAAAAATAAATAGAAGAAAATAAATAATGCAGAAAAGAAAAAATTAATATAAAGCAAAAATATTCACAAAGAAACTAAATACGGCAAAAAACTACTCAGAAATAAATAGAAGAAAAAATAAAGGAGAAACGAAATAACTATATAAAAAAATTACTCAAAAATAAATAGAAGAAAATAAATAATGCAGAAAAGTTAAAAAATTATATAAAGCAAAAATATTCACAAAGAAACTAAATACGGCAAAAAACTGCTCATAAATAAATAGAAGAAAAAAATAAAGTAGAAAAGAAATAACTATATAAAAAAATTATCAAAAATAAATAGAAGAAAATAAATAATGCATAAAAGAAAAAAATTGTTGGGGCGCTGCCCTGTGGGCCTGCCAAACCTTGGGTGTGCAAATACACGCCCAGTAGGGCCAGCAGACTCACAGGGCAGCGCGCCCTAGTTAGGCCCGAAGCACGCTAAATAGAGGAGTTCGAAAGGGCAGCGGCTGGGTTTATAAACCAGTCTGGCTGCCCTTCGCCAACGAGTGGGACTAAACATAGCGCACTGCTGGTGGCAATAAGACGCTTTAGTACGGGTTGGTGGGTCCAACCGGTACTAATGTGTTGCCCTTTAGTACCGGTTGGAGCCACCAACCGTACTAAAGGCCCTCGCTTCCGCCGCTTGGCTGGCCAAAATTGGCCTTTAGTACCGGTTGGTGGCTCTAACCGTACTAAAGGCCCTCCTATATATATGGCACTTACGAAAATTCAGTTATCTCGTCGCGACGTTCCACTTCTCGCGCCTCTCGATCTATCGTGGTGTCCGCGCCACCGCCGCCGCCGCTGCGCCGCCGCCCTCGCCGCCGCCGCCGCGTCGTCGTCGTCGCCGCCGCTTGCGCCGCTGCCGTCGTCGTCGCCGCCCGCCCGCCGTCATAATCGCCGCGTGCCCCGCCGCCCTCGTTGCCATATCGATCCCGCCGCCGCCGCCGGACTCGTCGCCGTCCCCGCCGCCCGCCGTCTCGTCGCCGCCGTCCCCGCCGCCGCCGTCGTCGTCGCTGCCCGCCACCGTCTGCGCCGCGCCCACTCCGATCCATATATATACGTACACACACACGCATACACACATACACACACACTACACACACACACACACACACACACACGCGCGCGCATACACACACACACACACACACACACACACACACACACACACACACACACACACACACACACAAACACACACACACACACACACACACACACACACACACACACACACACACACACACACACACGTATATACACACACACACACACATATATTTTTTTACTTATTTTCTGTTTTCTATATATAATGTTTAGATGAATTAGAACTATCTAGTTTAGTTTTAGAATGTTAGAAATGTTATCATCGATGAATTAGAAATATATATGTTAATGTTTAGTTTGAACTATAGTAAATTAATATATAGAACGAACTAGTTTATTTTAGTAAATGCTTAGTTGAACTAGTTAAATTAATATAACTAGTTTATTTTTAGTAAATGTTTAGTTGAACTAGTTGAATTAATATATATAATTAGTTTGTTTTAGTAAATGCTTAGTTGAACTAGTTGAATTAATATAATAACTTGTTTATTTTAGTAAATATAATGCTTAGTTGAACTAGTTGAATTAATATATAGAACTAGTTTATTTTAGTAAATGCTTAGTTGAACTAGTTGAATTAATATATAGAACTAGTTTATTTTTAGTAAATGCTTACTTTGAACTAGTTGAATTAATATAACTAGTTTATTTTTAGTAAATGTTTAGTTGAAATAGTTGAATTAATATATAGAACTAGTTTATTTTTAGTAAATGCTTACTTTTAGAACTAGTTGAATTAATATAACTAGTTTATTTTTAGTAAATGTTTAGTTGAACTAGTTGAATTAATATATAGAACTAGTTTAAGTTTACTAAATGCTTACTTTGAGAACTAGTTGAATTTATATAACTAGTTTATTTTTAGTAAATGTTTAGTTGAACTAGTTGAATTTATATATAGAACTAGTTTATTTTTAGTAAATGCTTACTTTGAACTAGTTGAATTAATATAACTAGTTTATTTTTAGTAAATGTTTAGTTGAACTAATTGAATTAATATATAGAACTAGTTTATTTTTAGTAAATGCTTACTTTGAACTAGTTGAATTAATATAACTAGTTTATTTTTAGTAAATGTTTAGTTGAACTAGTTGAATTAATATATAGAACTAGTTTATTTTTGGTAAATGCTTAGTTGAACTAGTTGAATTCATATAACTAGTTTATTTTTAGTAAATGCTTAGTTGAATTAATAGAAGTAGTTGAATTAATTGAATTAGTAAGTGTTTAATGTTTCGCCTAATATGAACATAGGAAATGTCGTCTGACGACGGAAAAAATTTCATTATGTGCCAATACTGTGAAGACCAGCGCGGCCAGTGCGACAGAAATTTCCTTGTTGATGGTAGGTGATTCAGCATCAAGCTGGATGAGACTTTCGAATTTGATACAGTAAGTCACAATGACAAGTCTGTTTTCGTAATTAAGCATGACTTATATATGCTTCATTTGCCTGACTTATAATTTTTATTTTTCACTATTCTACTAGCGCATCCCCTGCCATGCAAGAATTTTTGTCTTGGATAAGATAGGTTTCAAAGATATGGAAACTATGGAGGTAAAGAGAGCTTACCTGAAAACTAAGCATGATGGTTATACTTTCAATGTCAAAGTATACAATACACACACGTACACCTATTTTGAATGCAAAACTTGGCAAGCACTATGCAAGGCTTATGCATTTGAGCCCGGTATGGTTATCACCTTTGATATTCGTCCGGAAGATAATATTGAAGGTAATAGAGACATATGGGTCGATGTGCAGACGCCTCCAGTTCTACCATTATGTGAGTTCTTCTCAACTATATTTTTGTCTTTGATATTGCTTATTTCAAAAATAACTGACAACTAATTTCTATTGACAGCTTATCTCCATTCAACCAAACATGTCCGGCGCTTGGTAGATAGGACCTACTACTGTCCCGGAGCTGAACTAAACTGCGAGGAGATAAGTCATTATGTTTCATGGCTTGAGGATCTTCATACTGTCAAGACAAATTTTCTTCCTGCACTTAGAAATGTTAGTACTCAAAACGTGCGACCAATAGTGATGGTATTGAACTACGGTCACATCTATTTAGGAATGATGGTAAGATATTTACTATTTGTCCTCAGTGCATATTTTGCATACATATTTTTTTTTGCTAAACTTTCATTGCTAAGTATATTAATTAAGTACTATACGATGTTCTTCAACAGGGACTCACGATGACAGTTGTGCCTCAGGGGATCGAGACTAAAGGTCAGATGTCAATTGTTAGCTTACGACCAAGATATCCTGCATTGCACATGAATGCATTCAGGATTTCTAGAAGCGATGAATGCTTAATAGTGAAAGATTGGAGGAAAATTGTTAATGATCGCAGAGAAGTACTAGGGGGCAGCAATGAGAAGCGCAGCCCATGATTAGGAGACAGGTTCATCGGCATGCTCCAGTATGATCAATCAGGAGAGCTATACATGTTCTATGCTATTTTACCAGAGAGAGAGTAGCTAGGAGGAGTGATTCAGCTAGTTCTTCATGCTGCTCTTAATTAGTACTTGTCCTTTCATGTCTGTGTTCTTGAACTTAAGTGATTTGCTTTTGTGGTGTTATATATGAACGCTTATAATATCATGACAATCATGTTGAACTCGATGATTGGTTCTACTAGAAATTCTATTTTTATATATATATATGCATAACGTGTACAATGTGTAGTATCGTCAAATACCAGCAAACGAAAAAGAATTAAAATGGAAACACAAAATTAAATGAAAAAGAAATCATAAAACTAAAAACCCACCAAACCTTATAGTACCGGTTGGTGTTACCAACCGGTACTAAAGGGCTCCAGGCCCCCGGAGCTGGCTCGTGCCACGTGGTTGCCCTTTAGCACCGGTTCGTACTGAACCGGTACTAAGGGGGGGGGGGCTTTAGTGACCACAATTTAGTGCCGGTTATGTAAGCGGCACTAAAGGGCCTTACGAACCGGTGCTATTGCCCGGTTCTGCACTAGTGGTTTGCATGTATGAAAAATATACATTTGATTGCTACATTAGTTATGTCACCACCAAATAAGTGGCCACTTGGGTGATCGGCGGCGCTAGGGCAGCACCGTTGCCACAATGAACAACGAGTCGCCGCCTCATGGATGAAGATGGTGACGTGCGGCTCCTCAACACACTGCAGCATGAAGATGGATGCCCTACTTGGGCTTGGGCAGCTTGAGGTAGAGCGCAATGTTGATATCGTCGTTCAAGGGCAACACATAGTTGGGCTCGACGGAGCCGTAGTTCAACCTGACGTGGCTATAAGTGGTGACAACCAGCGTGTCATGGTTGAGTGACCCATTGTAGTGGTTGTCCTTGGCATCACCGCCTTGCCAGTCTAGGAACCACTATATGACAACGCATCCTTGGCCTCCCAGAACGTCACCACGTACGATATCCATTTTTTTTAATATTCAAGACTCACAACTAAAATTGTGCAACATGTGACCAAATATTTTGGACCCCGATAACGAACAGATGTTCGGTATGGGGAGGTGTCATCCCGAACGATTTCGTTCGGACCCCAGCCAGCTGGGATTGAACAAATACGTTGCTCAGGGTCGTTCGGGCTACCACGCTTTCCGCCCAAACGGCCAGCCAACTGGGCTCGATAGGCATGCGTCTTCTGAGCTGGGCCTCCTGGTAAACCTGCAAAAGGTAAACAACAAAAACCCAACAGTAAAATTTGCCCTGAAAAACTATAGAAGAGGTAAAATACCTACAGGAAAAGCCATGATGCAGCAAAAGAAAAACAAAATATATAAAATGGCAAAAGTATGCAAAATAAGTAAATTTGAAAAACCGCAACAGGATATTGCCACGTTGAATTACAAAAAACAAGAATGTACAAGCAAAAAACGTGCACAGTAAAAAAACGTACAAATTTTTATTTTTTGCCATGGTCATCTAAAATAATGAAAACCCTGCATGCCAAAAGTCGCATATTAATCTAAGAAGAAAAACACTACAAGAAATGGCTATGGACACGGCTGTTGATGTAGTACAAAATTAAGTTACCAAGGTCGAACAAAAAATTTCCTGGTTTTAAAATTAAAATTTGAAATTGGTCCAAACATATGTAAGTTGCCGTGCTGAAAAAAATAACGGTCATCTTTTCAATAATTTACCCCATGATTTAAAAACTTAATTTGACATGCTCCATTAACTAAATTTCACACGATATATATACTAAATTTGCCATGCTCCATTAACTAAAATGTGTTTATGGCATGGCAAAAAGTTATAGTGCTTATATAGCAGAAGCTATATTAGTGGTATGGCAAAAAGCTACGGAATTTTTTTGGCATGGCAAATAGATAACCAAAATTGCCATGGTTAAAAATATATATCTGTATGACATGTTAAAACAAATGTCATGTTGTACTCGATTTTCCACCTTCGACATCTTCGACAAAATTGTCGTGTTTCTACTCAACATCTACTCAAGGCAAACAGTGAGTACAAAAATCTAGGAAAAAATTGCCCTGGCAAAAATAGAGTAAAAGTGCATCTAGAGATTTATTTCGTGCATAACCACATTTTAAAGTGAAAAATTTCATGAACACATATGTAAAAAAACTGATTTTAGTTGCCATGGCAAGTTTGTCATGTTTCTGAACATATTAGGTTGCCATGTTTTTAAACATCTTTAATTGCCATGGCAAGTTTGCCATGTTTCTGAACATATTAAGTTGCCATGTTTTTGAACATCTTTAGTTGCCATGGCAAGTTTGTGATGTTTTTGAACCTCTTTAACTTTGGCATGGCAAGTTTGCATGTTTTTTAACATGTTAATTGAAGAAGGTTAACTAGTTTGACATGTTTTTGAACAAACTTAACTAAAAAAGAAGTTTGCCATGTTTTAGCACATCTTAAAGTTTGCCATGGCAAGTTTGCCATGTTTTTGAACATCTTAAATTGCCATGGCAAGTTTGCCATATTTTTGAACATCTATAACTTTGCCATGTTTTCTAACATCTTAAGTTGCCATGGCAAGTTTGCCGTGTTTTTGGAACATCTATAACTTTGCCTTGTTTTTGAACATCTTAATTTAGCATGGCAAGTTTGCCATATTTTTAAACATCTTAATTAAAGAAAATTGCCATGGCAAATTTTGAGAGATGGAAAATTTTGAGACATGGCAACTTTCGATAAAATGATTAAAAAAATCCACACAAATAATTCCCCCTGAAATTGCCATGTGATCAGTCCACCGATTTTACAAAAACTGCCATGTGTTATAGATCAGAATTCCGTAAATTTGCCATGTAACTATTGCGTCCCAATATTTTCATTTTCTAAAAATGATGTGTTTCCCACAATAAAACTACCACCTCACCCCTCCAAATAATTGCCAATCCCATCCATAATTAAAATGCCATCTTATTAAGAAAGTTGCCATGATACATAAAAATCATAAAGGGATTCATCTTCCACATCTTACACACAAAAGTGACAACTAAAAATGGCCATGTAAAAAGTGAACTCAAACATTGCTGTTTAGACCACTACAATTGTCATATTCCCATGACACATAAAAAATCCTAGTGGGCTCATCTTCTACAGCTTGCACACAAAATAAACATAAAAAATTGCCATGTGAAAAAAATGAACTATCTGAATTCGGTTGCATACTGAAATTTCACTATCTAAATTACCATTTCCCACACCAAATTGCCATGTAGAAATGCATAAATAGAGGCACGTAAAAACAACACCTGAGCTCGTGGTGCTTTCCTGCTAGCTCCCGCCGCGACCTTCGTGGCAACGCTGGAACTAGGTGATACGGCCGCTGGTCCAGGTCAGTTTCCTGCCTGGGCCTGGCGTGCGAGCGGCGCCGCCGTAACCGTCGGCAGCCGATGGCCCCTTCCCGGCCGCTGCAAATCCAGCCCTCGGGAGCGACACGACGCGCCCGTCGGAAGCTGTTGGCCCTTTCCTGCCGTCGCAGATCGACTCCTGGAGCAGCGCCGCCACGACCGTGGCCAACTGCGAGGACCGTGGCCAGCCGCTGCCCCTTCGCGGTCGCCGCACATCGAGCTCTGGAGCGGCGTCGGCGCGCCTGTGGGCAGCCGATACCCACCTCCATGGCCGTCGCACAGGGCTGTACCTGAGAATTTGGGGGCCCCGTGCAAAATCAAAGTTCAGGCCCTGGTAATTAAATTAAGAAAAATAGTTAGCAAAAAAAGTTTCTAAAATTTACCAGATGCGCAAAACAATTTTTCCAAGAACTATCTGTTGCAAAAAGAACATGTATTGCGAAAATGCAAAGTTATGAATTAATAAATATCTAATGTGTATTTTAGTTGGAACGAGCGATCTTTCTAGAATTTCCTTTCAAAAAATCTTCAAGTTTATCTCCATTAAATATTTCCAAGCACAATTTTGAAGTGCTATCTTTGTAAAAAAAAATCCCATCTATTCCATTTTATTTAAAATGAAACAGAAAAAAAGGAACGCGATCCTTTGGTAGTCGAAGTGCTATTGTGACAAATCAGGAAAAAAAATCCACACCAGCATGTTTATTTTTTGTTACTAGACATTTGTGCTAAATTGGAAATTATTTAATTTGTTTAATTTCTAAAGGATGAGATTTGTCCTTATTTAATTGTTGCACCGACTATGGTCCGATGTACATGTATACTTTTGTTCATAAACAATGCAAGTATGGAATATTTTTACATTAGATATACTAGTTTTGATTTAGATCTTTTCTTTATACATAATTTACCTACAATTAATTCTATCTCTCCGCAGCCACGGAAATCACTATAGTTTTAACAGCGCTGTTATACACACGACGCCGTGCGGACGACTTGTGCACGACAGCACATATCAAGCCGTTCATGCATACTATCCAGCGCATATCAGCGGCTGGACTGCCCATTGTCCGAGATTCGTGCACACATCTATCGTCTACGTAGCACTTTCGTAGTTTTAAATAGAATTGGTAGTATTTCGGTTGTACTCCACAACTCCTCCCACGACAAAGGCAAAGACCTGGCCCGATTGTCCAGGAGTAAATACACTCTGTATCTAGTGCTATGTGTTCAGAATGAATTTGACTAATTTCTTCATTAATTAATCGCTGTGGTAAAAACTAATTTGAGGGCCCTATTTTTTGGGGGGCCCTATGCAGTTGCACCTCCTGCACATGTGCCCCGTACGGGCCTGCCGTCGCACATCAAGCCCGGAGCGGCACAACGCAACCCGTCACCAGTCGTTTCCCTCCTCTATGGCCACCGCACATCATGCCCTGCTCATCAAGATGCTCGCGAGCTTGCGCTAGAGATTTGCTTGGGTTCCTCGCACTGCCGCCGCAGCTCGCCGGGAAACCCGCCGTAGAGAGAGAGAGAGAGAGAGAGAGAGAGAGAGAGAGAGAGAGAGATGCAGGAGGGAATGGGGATAGAAGAGGAGTGGGGGTGCGGGGTGGGGTGGAGGGTGCGGGAGGTAATGGGGATAGAAGATGAATCGTGGCCTATCTCATTTGCGACGACTTCCCGAATGCCCGAACGCTTTCGCCTGCTGACGTGGAACAAAATCCAGCACCGAGATTCGTGTGCGCAAACTAACGGTAGCAAGGGCGTTCGGGACGAGATGGACGAAACATGAACGTTCGGTAGTTATCGATACCGATAAGATTTTATTGTGGTGACACATTTTGCAACTACCGAGGTTGACTTCCCGACAGAAAAGAACTTTCCCGCCGTGTGTTTTTTGTGGATATCTGCCGCCTAATTTCCCACGAAATGTATTTTCTGAAAGTTTTTAACTCAATTTCTCACACCTAGTGTTTTTCCCGATATCTCTTGCCTGGATTTTTCCCTCACAATTCCTCGCTCTGTATGTTTCTCGCCCATTATAATGGAAAAAATATAGTTTTTCAACATTGTTTAAGAGTCAACGGGACAGAAGCATCATTATCACAAGTATTATATACATGACACAGAAAAATAGTTCTTCAATATAGCCCCGAATACTCCTAGAGTTTTCAAACTTAGATTTTTCATTAAAAACATTTTTTATTTCTATATATTTTTTATATCTTCTACAATTTCTTAGAAATGGCCAGGCCACAAATAGGTCAAGTGGCGGCCAAGAGCTTCGGGAGGGCGGGGAGGGGAGGTCCGCCGGAGTCGAACGATATCAGGCCTTGCATAGAGCTCACTAGGCAGCACGAAGAAGCTTCGAAAGCACGACGTACATAGCAGAGGGATTGGCGGGATGTCCTTGTGGGCAAGTTTGCCTGTGTTGGGGCATTGCTGACTCAATGCACGATTGACATTCTGGTGGAGTGAAACATGTATGGTAACCCATCGATGAGTGGGCCCCACGTGGTCGAAAAAAGTGGTTGTAGTTTCCATGAGATTACTAAGACTTAATAAAATAGTGGATTCTACAAAAGAAATAGGGGAAATAGTCTTGTGGCTTTTGGATCGTGGGGAAATGAGAGTGGAAACCACACAAAATATATGGCTTGATCAATAGTGTTATATGGCCAATACTGACATGGCCGCTCATTTTTATTCATCAGATGATAATATTTCTATTACCTCTTGCAAAAATGCTACACCTACGAAAAATACTACGTAATCTTACGTAAAAACGTAATCTTGGGAGCTAAGATGATGTTTATGATGCTGAAGGGCTAATATGGACACTTTACTTTCATAAGCAAGGAAAGAAATAGTATGAGACTTTACTTTCATAAGCAATGAAAGAAATAATATGACAATTAAAACACAACTAAATAAGGAATGTATAAAAACCAATTAATTCTATCGCTATCTCTTAGTTTTGGTTGTGTATAATTTTTTTTTGTATTGGCACGTACAATAAATGCTAGTACAACAAATATTGTTGAAAATATTCGAAAAAAATAACCATGCAAGTATTTTAGACCCAAAACCATGACATTAATACACCTATAAGATTTCATATACCCGTTGTTTAACATATAAAATAAAGTATTTATTACTTCATTAAGTAATCTACAAGCTAATGCTCATCATTTTTACGACGTACGCTTATAAGATACTCCCTCCATTCCATTATATTAGGTGTAATTATTTTTCTATAAAATTCCATAATGTAACATAAATTTTTCATAATTCTTTGTAATTCCCTTTTTAACCCTCCGAAAAATCAGAGTACCTTTCCCACGGTTGCATATATCTCTCCCTGCAGAGAAAAAAGAGAAGTATCTCTCTCGCGATTGCGAGTATCACATATGCATACTAAGTACGCAAATATAATCATGAAATATTATCTTTGAGCATTTATATGGTAAAGGTACTAAATAGAAAATATAGTCATTAAATATTAAAATTTACATGTCTCCGTGATGCGCATAATATTTTTCTTCTACAACCGTAGGATGTGAAATGAGTACGTGTGTGGTAATATTTCTTTCATCGAAGACGTAGTATATATGGAAGACTATGTTCCAAGGAAAGGATTGAATGCGCTAAAATTATTTGATTTTAAACATATTACACTTGCTCACTCTGTTTTTATTTACTCCGCATATTAGGTTTGACCCAAGTCAAAATTTATAAACTTTGGCTATGTTTATCGAAAATAATATAAACTTTCATATTAACAAATACATATAGTATGGAAAATATTTTGGATGTTGATTATAATGGTATTGATTTTGTATGGTGGATGTTAATAATATTTTTGTATATACTTGGTCAAAGTTTGGAAATTTTGACTCGAGACAAAGTTAATATGCCAAGTAAATAAAAACTAAGAGTACTTTGTATACCCCAGTTTACCCCTTGGTCAATTTGACGGCTGACATTAAATAATCCTCTCAAGTGGAGAGTTTACCATTTTTTTCCCTCCTCATAGCAAAGTACGGGCACATATATATATCTTAAAAATAAAAGTACGGCCACATTTTATTGTAAATGAAATTTATCTTGCTTGCGACAAAGAAAAGTGCAGATTGTTGGAGTTCCCCGAATATTGTTCCGTTGATAATTGCCCGAAGTCAGAGACGCATATATAGTTCGGTATCATTGAGGAGCAAAGGAATAGGTCACCTTGTTGACATCTTAACCCAACAAATAGGATCTTCAGGTGCAATCATTTTTTTATTCTTCAGGAGCGTTAACTCGACTAGATTACAGCAAAAAAAACTCGACTAGATTACAGCAATTTGCACGAAAGAAATGAAATGAACTGACAGAGTATTACCATGCATGCAACATAACGACTCAATGCATGGTGAATGCAGATCTGTAATGTAAACCTGATGGGCGTACGGAGCATGCATGTGAGATATGTGTGATGAACAAGAACAAAAGATATCAAGCGCCTCCGGTGACCCTGCCGTTGAAGATCTCGATGGTGTCGCCGGTCTTGACGTCGTGCCAGTGCAGCGTGCGCTCCTCCTCCATGACGTTCTGCTTGTAGATGAAGAAGTAGGCGCCGTCGTTGGGCAGGAGGAGGTGCGGCGCCGCGCTGCCCAGCTCCGCCCGCAGCTCCTTGACGGCGTCCATGTCGCTCACCTCCAGCGTCGCGGTCTTGGCACCCCACTTCACCTCCACCGACATCTGCTTGTTAACCTTGCAATTGGCCACCCCGTTCCCGTTCCCGTTGTTGCACGCTGGTGACGGCGGTGGCGGCTGGCGCACGACCACGCGCACCTCCATCTTCATCCCATCGGCCGGCGGCTCGAACTCCGCCAGCGCCTTGTCATCCTCCATCTCGGCCTTGTCCAAGAACACGCTCACCTTAGTGGCCGGCACCGCCCCGTCCGTGCGCTCCTGGAGCATCTCCTTGAGGCGGGTGACCGTGGCGGACGCGTCCAGTTCGAGCGCGACGCTGCGGCCCTGGCCGATGGCCGGCCCGGAGGCGACGATGTGGACGACAGCGCCGTCGGGGGCGCCTGCGGCATGGCCGTCAGCAGCGGCGGCGACGGCGGCGGCGGGAGAGCCATCCGGCAGGACGATGAGCACGTGGGATCCCTCCACGATGGGGTAGTACTCGGTATCGCGGTCGTCCTCGAGCTCCTTGCCCTGGAAGAAGAGCCGCTGGGACTCCACGGGGATGCCCTCCTGCTTCAGGATGTACTCCTTGATCCTCCGCACGGTGGAGAAGTACCAAATCTCGACGACGAATCGGCGGCCCTGCGTCGTCTCGAACGTCACATCCATCGCGATTCAGCCGCTTGTGTGATTTGTGAAGAAAACGTGCGGCCGAGCATTTTATACACACAATATATGCCATTGCACATTGCAATCCATCATTTACTCCATGTTATCATCCTCAGATTTGTTTTGACCGCTTAAAGTGCCTCATTATATTATTCATTAAAATTGAGATCATCTTTCACCAGTAGAGGAGGTACAATATATAGGCATTATTAATAACATATAATTCTCAGATAGCATACCATATGTGTAAAAGTTAATGTACGTGCATTTATAACAATATTTGCATTCATTGTATTTACTTGATGTTATTCAGACATCTGCAAACATTATTGTGCAAGCATTTATGAAAATATATTCTAGATATGTGCATGTATCGATTGAATTTTTTTAAGACCAATGCATCATGATGGCACTTTTTTTTTGAGGAAATTGCATGATGACACATAATCTCTCTCAAAAAAAATTGAGGCATGGTTAGCCAGGCCTGATGGTGAGGCCGGGCTTGGGCTTCAGATATAACCTTGATCGCATGGCCTAGAAGCCCGAGTTACCTTAAAAATAGAGTTTAACTACAGCTATAATGCCCAAAATAATTAAAATAATTTTATCCAATAGGAAAAGCGTGCATTTTAATTGTTTAGAACCGGGTTCGGGTTTCAGGAGTCGAGCTTTTATTTAGCTGTAAAACATCCATTTATTCATCATCAATCATGATAGTACAACGAATATCAGAAATAATAAAACTACATTTAGATTCGTAGACCACCTAGCAATGACTTCATTAGCATTGTGATATTAGGATCTAACTACCGTGACTCCTCCCGACTCCTCCCGTGTCGCCCCTGCGCGGCGACCAGGGGGAACCCTAGCGCCGCCGCGTCCTCGTCCCTGCCCTGACCTCTCCTCCTCGCCGCTGCCGGGGCGCGCCGCCCGACAAAGCCCGGTCGGTGTCGGCGGCGGCGGGGTCTCTTTCCCCATGGCTCGCTGGATCTGGCGTGGGCGGATCATGGCGGCGGTTGGCAGCGCTTGCCGAGGCGAAGCGCTTGGCCTGCTGGGCTTGGGGCGACGGCAGTTTCCCCTGGTGTGCGTGGGAGTCCGCTCGGGGCATTGCTGACTCAATGCATGATTGACATTCTGGTGGAGTGGAACATGTATGGTAACCCATCGATGAGTGGGGCCCACATGGTCGAAAAAAATGGTTGTAGTTTCCATGAGATTACTAAGACTTAATAAAGTAGTGGATTCTACAAAAGAAATAGGGGAAATAGTCTTGTGGCTTTTGGATCGTGGGGAAATGAGAGTGGAAACCACACAAAATATATGGCTTGATCAATGAGAGTGGAAACCTTGGCCGCCCCGTTCCCGTTGTTGCACGCTGGCGACGGCGGCGGCTGGCGCACGACCACGCGCACCTCCATCTTCATCCCATCGGGCGGCGGCTCAAACTCCGCCAGCACCTTGTCATCCTCCATCTCGGCCTTGTCCAAGAACACGCTCACCTTAGTGGCCGGCACCGCCCCATCCGTGCGCTCCTAGAGCATCTCCTTGAGGCGGGCGACCGTGGCGGACGCGTCCAGTTCGAGCGCGACGCTGCGGCCATGGCCGATGGCCGGTCCGAAGGCGACGATGTGGACGACGGCGCCGTCGGGGGCGCCTGCGGCATGGCCGCACTAGTAGAAAAGGGGGCAATGGTCCAGGCCGGTCCAGCCCATTAGTCCCGGTTCAATCCAGAACCGGGACCAATGAGGGCATTTGACCCGGTTCGTGAGCCCCGGGGGCCGGCCGGGCCACGTGGGCCATTGGTTCCGGTTCGTCTGGAACTTTTGGTCCCGGTTGGCGGGGCGAACCGGGACCAATGGGCCGCACTCCTGGCCCACCACCATTGGTCCCGGTTGGTGGCATGAACTGGGACCAAAGGCAACCCTTTAGTCCCGGTTCGTGCGACCAACCGGGACCAATGGTGGTGCCTATATATAACCCCTCGCGCAAGAGCAGAGCACACTGCTCTGTTTTTTCTGGCCGAGGGGGAGAGGGCTTGGTGGTGCTCTAGCTCACCTCCTATGCACGCAAGGTGTTCGATGGAATGCCCGAGCCACACTACTTAAAGTTTCTCCTCTCCAAGCTCGACCGCCAAGCTCCATTTTCCTCAATATTTGTCTAGGTTTAGCGGTCCGTCAAGCCCCGTCCCCGTCTTCAACGTCGTCGATCACCCGCACCGATCTCATCGCCGGCACCACCGTGGTGAGCCTCTTGTTCTTATCTTCTTTCTGAAAGGAAAAATATTCTTATTTGTATGTTTAGATAGATACTTGTATAATTTTCTTACTTTTATTATTGCATCTTATATAGTGCGATGGTTTTGGTATCCGCCCCCGTCGGCCCTCGTTCTATCTATGATTCGGATGTGGTATATATTATCTTTTCATAACTATTGGTTCATTTATTATTTATGACAATTATGCCGACCAACGTGACATATATTTTATTCATCTAGGAGGTTGTTGAACCGGAAATTCCAACTGACCCTATTGTCGAGAGGTTAAATTTAGTTGAAGAAGAAAACAATTTGTTAAAGGAAAAAATTAGAAAAATTGAGGAGGAGAAGATGATATTGGAGTTGCATGTTGCGGATGTCGTCGATGATCACAAGATCAAGATGGATGCAATGCGCTTGAAGATTAGAAAGATTAGAAAATATGCCATTCATACCGAGGCTTGGTATCATTATGCCGTTGGATCAGTTGTTACATTGGTTGCGATTATGATCGCATTTGTTTCGCATTGAAATGTTTTACATAGCTTCATGTATGGTTTAATTAATTTAGATGCTCTGCAGAGCTTTATGTTGTTAGATGAGAACTATGTATGTACTTTGGTTTTAATGTGATGATGAACTTCTATTAATTTGGTCACTTAATTATCTATTCATGATGTTCTGTAATGAGTTTTGACACACTTAATTATATATAATGCACATAGATGAACCAGCAATGGATGTACGGTTCAAGACACACCTCCGAGTACATTAAGGGCGTGCATAATTTTCTCGAAGTGGCTGAGGCAAACAAGCAGAATGGTTTTATGTGTTGTCCATGCCCTATATGTGGGAATCTGAAGTCTTACTCGACCGGAAAATCCTCCACACCCACCTGCTTTACAAGGGTTTCATGCCACACTATAATGTTTGGACGAGGCAATCGAGAAATAGGGGTTATGATGGAAGACGGCGAAGAAGAAGAGTACGATGACAACTATGTGGCCCCTGAATACGGTGATGCTCCGGAAGATCAAGAGGAACAGAAGATGTGCACGATGATGCTGCAACGGGCGAAGCTGCTGAAGATCAAGAGGAACCAGACGATGTGCCCGATGATGATGATCTCCGCCGGGTCATTGTCGATGCAAGGACGCAATGCGAAAGTCAAAAGGAGAAGCTGAAGTTCGATCGCATGCTAGAGGACCACAAAAAAGGGTTGTACCCCAATTGCGAAGATGGGAACACAAAGCTCGGTACTGTACTGGAATTGCTGTAGTGGAAGGTAGAGAATGCTGTGCCTGACAAAGGATTTGAGAAGCTACTTAAAATATTGAAGAAGAAGCTTCCAAAGGATAACGAATTGCCCGACAGTACATACGCAGCAAAGAAGGTCGTATGCCCTCTAGGATTGGAGGTGCAGAAGATACATGCATGCCCTAATGACTGCATCCTCTACCGCGTTGCGTACAAGGATCTGAAGGCATGCCCGGTATGCGGTGCCTTACGGTATAAGATCGACGAGATGACCCCGGTGATGTTGATGGCGAGCCCCCGGAAGAGGGTTCTGCGAAGGTGATGTGGTATGCTCCTATAATACCACGGTTGAAACGTCTGTTCGAAACGGAGAGCATGCCAAGTTGATGCGATGGCACAGTGAGGATCGAAGAAAGAAGGAAGTTGAGAGCACCCACGACGGGTCGCAGATGGAGAAAAATCGAGAGAAAGTATTGGGATGAGTTTGCAAGTGAGCCAAGGAACGTATGGTTTTCTTTAAGCGCGGATGGCATTAATCCTTTCGGGAGCAGAGCAGCAATCACAGCACTGGCCCGTGACTCTATGTATGTATAACCTTCCTCCTTGGATGTGCATGAAGCGAAGTTCATTATGATGCCGTTCTCATCCAAGGCCCTAAGCAACCCGGCAATGACATTGATGTGTACCTAAGGCCATTAGTTGAAGAATTTTTACAGCTGTGGAATGGAAATGGTGTACGTACGTGGGATGAGCACAAACAGGAGGAATTTAACCTAAAGGCATTGCTGTTCATGACCATCAACGATTGGCCCGCTCTCAGTAACCTTTCAGGATAGACAAACAAGGGATACCACGCATGCACGCACTGTTTATTTGACACCGATAGTATATACCTGGCAAGCTGCAGGAAGAATGTGTACCTGGGCCATCGTCGATTTTTTCCGACCAACCATCATTGTCGAAAGAAAGGCAAGCATTTCAAAGGCGAGGCAGATCACCGGAAGAAGCCCGCCATGCGTACCGGTGATCACGTACTTGCTATGGTCAATGATTTACACGTAATCTTTGGAAAGGGTCCCGACGGACTAGCTGTTCCGAGTGACGCTGGGGGACACGCACCCATGTGGAAGAAGAAATCTATATTTTGGGACCTACCCTACGGGAAAGACCTAGAGGTCCGCTCTTCGATCGACGTGATGCACGGGACGAAGAACCTTTGCGTGAACCTGCTAGGCTTCTTGGGCGTGTATGGGAAGACAAAAGATATAGCTGAGGCACGGGAGGACCTGCAACGTTTGCATGAAAAAGACGGCATGCCTCCAAAGCAGTATGAAGGTCCTGCCAACTATGCTCTTACCAAAGAAGAGAAGGAAATCTTCTTTGAATGCCCGCTTAGTATGAAGGCCCCGACGGCTTCTCGTCGAATATAAAAGGAATAATAAATATGGCAGAGAAAAAGTTTCGAACCTAAAGTCTCATGACGCCACGTGATTATGACGCAAGCGCTTCCGGTTGCATTGAGGGGCTTCTACCGAAAACGCTCGATTAGCCATTGTGAAGCTATGTGCATTCCTCAATGCAATATCTCGAAGGTGATCGATCCAGAAATCATACCAAGGCTAAGGAGTGATGTGGTGCAATGTCTTGTCGGGTTTCGAGCTGGTGTTCCCACCATCCTTCTTCAATATCATGACACACGCCCTAGTTCATCTAGTTGACGAGATTGTCATTCTGGGCCCCGATTTCTACACAATATGTACCCCTTTGAGAGGTTCATGGGAGTCCTAAAGAAATATGTCCAGTAACGCGCTAGGCCGAAGGAAGCATCTCCATGGGCCATCAAACAGAGGATGTCATCGAGTTTTGTGTTGACTTCATTCTGGCCTTAAGAAGATAGGTCTCCCTAAATCGCGGTATGAGGGGAGACTGACCGAAAAGGCACGCTTGGAAAGGACTCAATAATATGCAGGACGGATATTCTTGGTCTCAAGCCCACTACAGTTCTACTGAACTCTACCTTGGTGACCCGTATGTCGATGAACACAAGAACAATCTGCGCTCCAAACACCCGGAGCGGGCGACGATCGGATTACATGTGAACACATCAGACTTTCAGCAGTTGGTTGGAAGCACGATCAAAGGTGACAACACTGTTTGTGATGAGTTGTACTTGTTATCCAGGGACCATCTTTGGTGTATTGATTTGGAAAGGATACGAGATAAATGGGAATACATTTTACACGATTGACCAAGATCAAACGAGCACCAACCAAAATAGCGGTGTCCGCTTTGATGCAACAACCGAGAGGGGAAAGGACACATATTATGGTTACATAGTGGACATATGGGAACTTAACTACGGACATGATTTTAAGGTCCCTTTGTTTAAGTGCAAATGGGTCAATCTGTCAGGAGGCGGGGTACAGGTAGACCCACAGTACGGAATGACAACAGTGGATCTGAAAAATCTTGGGTACACTGACGAACCGTTCATCCTAGCCAATGATGTGGCACAGGTTATCTATGTGAAGGACATGTCTACCAGACCGAGAAAGAGAAAAGATAAGGAAGCGAATACATCATACGATGAGCCAAAGCGCCACATAGTTCTTTCAGGAAAAAGGGACATCGTGGGAGTGGAGGACAAGATGACATGTCGAAGATTATGAAAAGTTTCATGAAATTCCTCCCTTTAAAGTCAAGGCTGACCCCAGCATCCTGATAAACGATGAAGATTATCCATGGTTACGGCGCAATAAGCAAATGACACAAGCGAAGAAAAAGTGAAGACTTTCTCCCGCAACTATTATGATGATACCATGCCATTGCACATTGCACATCCATCATTTACTCCATGTTATTATCCTCAGATTTGTTTTGACCGCTTAAAGTGTCTCCTTATATTATTCATTAAAATTAAGATTACATCTTTCACCAGTAGAGGAGGTACAATATATAGGCATTATTAATAATATATAATTCTTAGATAGCATACAATATGTGTAAAAATTAATGAACGTGCATTTATAACAATATTTGCATTCATTGTATTTACTTGATGTTATTCAGATATCTGCAAAAATTATTGTGCAAGCATTTATGAATATATATTCTAGATATGTGCATGCATCGATTGATTATTTTTAAGACAAATGCATCATGATGACACTTTTTTTTTGAGGAAATTGCATGATGACACATAATCTCTCTCAATTTTTTTTTGAGGCAACATAATCTCTCTTGAATAAACTTGGGCATGGTTATCCGGGCCTGATGGCCAGGCCGGGCTTGGGCTTCAGATATAACCTTGCTCGCGTGGCCTAGAAGCCCGAGTTACCTTAAAAACAGAGTTTAACTGCAGCTATAATGCCAAAAAATAATTAAAATAATTTTCTCTAACAGGAAAAGTGTGCATTTTGATTGTTTAGAACCGGGTTCGGGTTTCAGGGGCCGAGCTTTTATTTAGCTGTAAAACATCCATTTATTCATCATCAATCATGATAGTACAACGAATACCAGAAATAATAAAATTACATTCAGATTCGTAGACCACCTAGCGATAACTACAAGCACGGAAGCCAGCCGAAGGCTAGCCACCGTCATCGCCACTCTTTCACTAGAGCCGGGCAAAACTTGTTGTAGTAGATAGTCGGAAAGTCATTGTGCTAAGACCCTATAGGACCAGCACACAGAATAGCAACCGCCGCCAGTGAAGAGAAGTTTAAATCGGAAGGATCCATCCTGCAGACACAAGAAAACAGAATAGCAAAAACCGGATCCACGTGGATCTACCAAAGACAAACACCGATCGAATCCTGCAAGATCCGCTGGAGACAAACCTTCACACGCCCTCCGATGATGCTAGAAGGGCCACCGGTACTGGAGCTAGGCAGGCAGAAACTTATTCCATTTTCAGAGCGCCGCCGCCGCCTCGTCTCTCTGAGCAGGACATAAACCCTAAGAAAACTCAAAAAAGCATCCAAAAATGAAACCCTCCCACCAGCAAAGACCGGGATCCACCACGCCTCCATGGCCTAAGGCCATAGCAGACAAGGCAGACCGGCGTCAGCAGGAGGCACAAGAAAACCTAGCGACGGCTGGGTGAGAGCGCCCCTTCCCGACGGCTGGGTTAGTTGCACTAAAGCTTTAAATAGCAGCGCAAGTAATGTCTTGGTTTAGTTGAAGAGTTGATGCCAAATCCTTATAGCGGAGCGCATAAGCAATGGCGCCCGCTCGGTAGTAAGAGGTTTTCATGGACCAAAGCAGGTTATAAATAGTGTATTATCTTCTTTCATATACTGGCAAAGAGCTCGTGTGTTGCAACGGAAGAAAAAATAACACATGTTCTTAACCCAATAACCCTTACTCAAGACGACAATAGGTCCACGTCGTTTATTTTAGCGATGCATCACATTTGTGTTGCCATTTATCCTCCTCCTCTCTCTCTCTCACGACGAGGAATCTATTGTTTTCCTTTGTGCTTGCGCTGCGGCCGTGTTGCAGGATGTTGCTTGCACCGCCTACTGCTACTACTTGCACCGTGGCTCTGCTACTTGCTGCCGCCCCTTGTGCTGTTGCTTGCGCCGCGGGCCTGGCAGCGGTGCTGGAGAAGAGATGGAGACGTGGGAGAATGGAGAAAAGTGAGAGAGAGAGTTTTTCCATTTTTAATGGGATGAATGGGCCCACCCGTAATAGACATACATAGCGAGGGTAAAATGTGCAGAGAATGTTTCAGAGATGGTCAAAGGCCTTTGACCGGATGGAAACGGCACGGAGGGGTATTTTCATAAGGGGCAAAGTTCGGCCCTATTTTTTAGTGGTAAAGATGAGACTGGGCGCCATTGAGGGTTTGTCGACACCGAGGCATCCCAAAATCTAAGCTTTTATCATTGAGGGTTTTTCGACGCCGAGGCACGCCTATGGTTTAATGCAGCTAGAATAAAGGGGCACTTGATCCTACTTAATTAACTACTAAGATACCCCGACCCATGCATTAGTCACAAGTACCCCATATGTCCTATTTTTAGCAAAGTCATGCTAAAATTCACGGAAAATTTCAGCATGACCTTTGCTGAAAATAGGACATATGGAGTACCCGAATTTGCCAGAACGGAAGTTAATCGATATTCCTGCAAACTCAAGGGCCTCTCGGGTGGACAAGGCAAAAAAGGCCTCCATCACAACATGGAAAAATATATATCAGCAAACTCAAGGGCTTTTGCTTTTGCTTTTCAGTGCCAAATTGTAGCTAGTACCAGCAAATTAACATCTAGCAGCAATCTTCCTAGTCTAAGCATCATCTGACCTGGTAACTGTACCAGTTTGGTTCAATTAAAAAAAGACCTGGGAACTGTACCAGCTACCACATTGTTCACGGACAGCTACCAAACTGTTTCTGCATCAAAACAACATGGTAGCTGTAAATGTGGCAAAGAAGCACAATAAATCTGATAAGTTGGTATACAGCTTCAAGTTCCATACAAAGTCAAATGCCAATGGGCAAAAAAAGTAAGTAGCTAGTTAATTGCCTTATTTTCAGTGTAACAAAAATTATGGAAAGAAGCACAGGTTACTAGCATTTGCCTAAAAACTACATAACTAGGATATGAAAGCACAAGTTACTAGCATTTTTCTAAAAACTACATAACTAGTGGTGTATTGATTAATTGTGGTGTGGATTAATTCATCAACTTGAGCAGAGTGTAGTATGTAAGTAAATTAAAGTGTAAATCCACTTAGAATTACTGTCACATCCCTAGTTCTGACAATGCCTAGTGCATGCATTAGAGTGTTGCATCATGTTTAAATTTCATTTAAACCTGAAATGGGGATTGACTAAACCCTAGCACCAAATGAATTCAACTAGGTTCAACTAAAATATTTTCAATGAGTCCAAATGGCTTTCAAAAATGTTCATCATTTCTGGAAAATGCTAGAACCATAACCAGAGGTGTTGCACATTTTTCCATGACATATTTGGTCACTGAATTAAATCATATGTACTTTGCATTTGGGCATTTAAATGCTATTAAATATTTTAAATGCTCAAATAGTCATAAACTAAAATGTTTACTGTTGGATATATTTCAAATAGTAGTCATGATTAGTTTCATGATTTTTGGAAATGTCCTGGCATTTTTAATAAAGCCAAACAGAAATACAGATAATAGAACACAGAAACAGAAATAAGAGAGAGAGAAAACCTTACCTGGCGCCTACTAACCGCCCACTGCTGCCCAGCCCAATTGCTGCATGCCAATGAGCTGCTTGGCTCGGCCAGCAGTGAGCAGTGCTTTCGGCGAAGCACCGCATGGGTGCCACGCACCTGGTCGCCGCCTCGCCGCTCCCCTCGTCCGGCTGCGACGTGGATCGCTCCCCCTCTCTCCCCCGAACCCCTCAGACACCTCCTCCCCTCTCCAGCTCCTCCCCCTCGCGCTCCCCAGCCATGGCTGACGCCACCGTCGCCGCTCCATCACCGTAACCGCACTCCCCGCCGTCCGTGCTCCGTCTCGCCGTGTCCAGGAGCTCCGCCGCCATCCTTTTCGTCGAGCTAACCAAGCCCCGCGTGCTCGTGAGGCCCGAGTCCACCGCACCGTCCTCGGCCGAGTCCGCTGTCGCCGGAGATCCCCTTGAAGGCCGTCGCTGCATCAGCTCGTCCCCGACCCCGCCGGTGGCCTCTACGAGTGCTCTGTGAGCCTAGCTACCCCTCCTACCCTTCCTCTCTCGCTCCCGAGCCGTGTAGCCACCGCACGAAGATCACCCGCACGCACCGCCGCGGATCTCGTCGCCGACGTGCTCCCGGCCATCCTCCGGCCACCTCTCGGTGTCCATCGCACTCATCACGCTGCGTTGAGTCCAACCGCGCACTCCCCGAACCTCACTGCACCCCCTAGCTCGAGTTCGTCTCCAACCGAACTCCGGTGGCCGCCTAGGTCATCGCCGACGCCAACTCCGGCCACCCCGACCCCAACTGACCCCACCAAGAGCCGCGGCTCGTCCCCAGCTCCACGCTGATGCCTTCCGCGTCCCATTTGGTGGCGGGAAGCTAAAACCACTTCCGCCTTGCGCGGCTCTCGCCGGCGGCTAAACGCCGGCGCAGCCGACTTTGACTTTGACCACGGGTGGGCCCTGGTTGACTCCGTTGAGTCAATGACAGGTGGGGCCCAGCCCTGTTAACTAATCCAGTTTAGTTTTAGTTAAATTTCAACTAAACTAATCGCACTGACACCCTGGACCCACGCGTCAGGTTTGACCTGGCCGCCCCGTTGATCGCTGACATCACAGTGACGTCATGCTGACGCAGTAACTTATTTTCTGGATTTGTTCTTATATAGGAAATTCCAGAAAATAGCCAAAACTTCTAAAATTCATATAAATTCAACCGTAGCTCCAAATCAAACAAGTTATATATGAAAAATGATCAGAAAAATCTAATCTATCCATCTGCACTGGTTTCATGCATGTTTAAACAACTTAACCTTGCTGTTTAGTGCAAAACATGAAAAGGCACTATTTGAATTCATAATTTGAATTTGGGGTTGAACCTTTGGCTCAATATGACCCAAATCCATCTCGTTGTAGTTGCATTAGCCCAAAACACATTCATATTGCCATATCATAGCATACATCATATTGTCGCATTGCATTGATTGTGTTCTTCTGTGTTTGCCGGTAACTGTCCCCTCTCGATAGACGTGGTTTCGACGACGAGTTCTATGACACTGATGAAGAGCTATATTATCTTCGGAAGTGCCAGGCAAGCAAAACCCCCTTGTTCATTCCGATATAATCCCACTCTCTCGCTCCTGCTCTATTTTACTGCATTAGTACAACAACAATTCATCTGGTACTTGCTGCGGTAGCTGAACCCCTTTATCCTTTGCATGACCTGTCATTCCACAGTAAATAGATGAAACCCACTAGCATGAGTAGGAGTTGTTTGAGCCTTGTTGTGCCTACTCATACATGCTTGTTTGTCATGCCTGCTCATTGCTTAGAGTTGAGTCGGGTCCGATTCATCGAGGATGAATCGAGGTGTGTGAACATGTCCTCTTGTGTGTGAGCTAAGTGTGTGAACACGATTTGGTAAAGGTAGCGGTGAGAGGCCATGTAGGAGTACATGGTGGGTTGTCTCATTGAAGTCGCCCTTAGGAACTGAGTTCGTGTTTGTGATCCATGATTCAGCTACTACCATGCATTGGGCCTCAAATATGACCCCGCCGACTTCTTATTCACCCTTGTCCTCTGTCGAGGAGTTGCAAGTAGTTTCGTGTTTGTAGTATCTTTGGAGGCCATGCGTGATCTTGACCGTAGGGGTGGGCTGTGATGCGGTAGGCACGTGGCAGGGTAAACCGGCGCCCGCTTGGTGTCACGGAACCCTGTTCACATCGTTTGGGGCTGTGAGCGAAACTTCGGTCGGATCTCCTCGTGGATGGAACCCAAATAGGCGATAAACCTGGACTAGAGACTTGAGTGTCTAGGTAGGTCGTGGTCTACACCCACGTCGGCTTTCGCTTGAAGTCTGCCGAGCACATGTCGTGTGCAGACGCTAAGTGGTGGAAACATGTATGAAGAAGTACACCCCTGCAGGGTTAATATCATCTATTCGAATAGCCATGTCCGCGGTAAAGGACTTCTGGGTTGCCTATAACAGTTCATAGACAAGTGAAAGTGGATACTCTAAAATACGCAAGATAAGTGTGAGTGCTATGGATGGCGTTCTCGTAGGGAGACGGGAGCTGGTCCATAGTGGTGTATTGATATGGTGAATATGTGGACTCGTGTGCGCCACCTCAAAAGAGTTACTTGCAGTTGTAGTTCAGGATAGCCACTGAGTCAAAGCTGGCTTGTGCTGTTAAACCCCACCATCCCTTTATTGATAATGATGCATATGTAGTTAGTTCGATGTAAGTCTTCTTTGGGTACATTTGTACTCACGTTTGCCTATTTTATGTTTTTGCAGAGACTTCCGTCTCACTAGTAGTTCCGCGTGGACTTCGACGTTTAGCTTGTTACCTCAGCTACGATCTTGTGCCCTCGGCAGATCTCGTAGATAGTCGGGCTTCTCGGCCTTTTTTCATTTATAGATGTCGTACTCGGACATGATAGCTTCCGCTTGTGCTTTGACTTGTATGCTCGAATCTGGGTCATGAGACCCATGTTTGTAATATCTCGCTCCTCGGAGCCTATTGAATAAAATACTTGAGTCGAGAGTCATGTTGTGATGCCATGTTGTATTTGCACATATCGAGCATATTGTGTGTATGTTATTGAAATGCTTGGTATGTGTGGGATCGACTATCTAGTTGTTTATTCTTAGTAGCCTCTCTTACGGAAATGTCTCTGGTGTTTCCACCGAGCCATGGTAGCTTGCTCTTGCTCGGAACACTTAGGCTGGCGGCATGTGTCCTTCTTCGTTCTGGTCTACGTCCCTTCGGGAAATGTCACGCGATGAATACCGAGTCCTGTTAGCCGCACAGCCCGGTTCATCGGAGTCCTGCTAGCCAAGTGCTACAGCACCGATTCACTCGCCGATGAACGACACGTTCGATGTCGGGTCATGGATGCCCTGTCCTCGTAAGTTTGTGCCACTTTGGGTTTACGACTAGCCATGTCAGCCGGGCTCCTTATCATATGGATGCTAGCGAAACTATCATATACGTGTGCCAAAAGGCGCAAACGGTCCCGGGCAAAGGTAAGGCGACACCCGTGGGAATACCGTGCGTGAGGCCGCAAAGTGATATGAGGTGTTACATGCTAGATCGATGTTGCATTGAGTCGGGGTCCTGACAATTACAGTGTAAATGAAATCCACTGGATTCTAATTACAGTGAAACTCCGGTAAGAAAAACACTATAAATCCAGTAGAAATTACAGTGTACATCTACTTAGAAATGCAGTGGAACTCCACTAAGAAAAACATTGTAAATCCAGTAGGAATTACAGTGTGAATCCACTTAGAGTTACACTGTAAAAACATGAATTACACTACAAATCCAAACAATGAGAAGTATAGTGTAAATCTACTAGGAATTACACTATAGATACAGACAAAAATTACACAGCAAACCCAAAAATGAAAAGTACAGTGCAAATCTACTAGGAATTACACTCTAAATCCAGACAGGAATTACACTACAAATCCTACAAGGTTTACACTATAAAATCCATTGAGAAATGCAATCACAATTCCCAAGGCGACCAGCATACCAACCCTGACAACAAACCATTGAGAATTACAATCCCCTTCTCATAGACTGATAGAACTCACAAATTACACGAGGGATATGATATTGATAGGTACAGAGAACAGGGGGGAAGGTTCAGACTAAAACTCACACATCACACACTACATAACTAGGATATGAAAGCACAAGTTACTAGCATTTTCCTAAAAACTACATAACTAGTGGTGTATTGACTAATTGTGGTGTGGATTAATTCATCAACTTGAGCAGAGTGTAGTACGTAAGTAAATTAAAGTGTAAATCCACTTAGAATTACAGTGTAAATTAAATCCATTGGATTCTAATTACAGTGAAACTCCGGTAAGAAAAACACTATAAAATCAGAAATTTTTAAAATTAGTTATTCCCTAGAATAAACTTTTTTTTGCATCAGCCATCATATATATTTTTTCTCCACCCAACCAGTTTTCTTGTCTGGTTTGTTTTTAACACATGTACAGTGATGGTCCCTAGTCCAAGTGCAGCCCCTAGCTTTGCAAAACCTGTCATGTGCCGCACAATTATTGTGTGGGAGTGGGACAAGCCACAAGCCCATATGAAGTCACCAACTTGAAGCTCTCCCTCTTATGCTCTGCTCTGGGTGTCACCATGTTAATTAGGTCTGTGATAACTAAAACTTTCTTCCTTCAGAGAGGAGAGGATGCCAGGATGGCCACTAGGATTTGTTTGATGTTCATTTTCTTCTATGAATGAATATGCAGCAGCATTTTCTGGTTCAACCAAACCGAAAATAATTGGCGTGCCCTTGTTTGGCAGGGTTGCCTCGAGCAGAAACCAAACAGCCCCCAAAACATCATTTTATCTCTCTCCCTATCTTGTGATCATGTATATATGTGCCTATTGTATATAGTTGCATCTCTGGGTGTTGTTACCTGTTCCATGCAACATTCAGGCCCTGTTTTTACACTGCAAATTTCCCCGAATCTCGCTGGAATTTAACTTTGTAGTAGAGCGAAATGTAGGGAGTGGATGCTGGTTGTGTATAATGATATTTTGGTTGATGTTGTGGTGCTACCAGTACTAGTAGACAGCCTAGGTTTCCCATTGTCCTTGCTGTAGGATTTAAAAATTTCAATGAAACTAACAAACACTATACAGATCAATGAAACTAACAAACCAACCAGAAAACCCTAATCAAAAATCGACATGGCACACGGGGGCAGGAGCACTACAAGAAATATGTCAACTTGTGACCACCACTATTGGTCACTGAAAGGTCACAAATTTCCATTTGCGACCTTTTTGTGACCAAAAACAGAAGGTCAAAAGCTGGCCGTCATAAACTGACTATAGCGACCTTTCTTCGGAATGGTCGGCGTTCTGACCAAAATATTCCTACTGTGGCGTTTTGGTCACTAGCAACCTCCCCAGGCCATGTAGGCATCCAGCGTGGCAAGCTGATGTGGCACAAGATTCAGCCCGGTCCAATTCAGTTTTCTACATGGGCCTAGCCCATTAATTCAGCCTTTCTATATTTTTTCTATCAATTTTTGGTCGACTTCATGGGCCTGGCCCAACATTGCAGCCTTTTTTATTATTGGGCCTTGGCCTTTTCGTCTAAATAATTTTAATTTCCTTTTTTATTAAATGGGTCCACCAGTCAGATGGGTCCCAGTTGTCAGGTTTGGGTCTGGTAAGTGAGTCCCATCTATCAGGCTCATATTCTTCATATTTCAACTAGTATTTAACTTGGCAGACAAAAGCACACATGATACTTCAAATAAGAGCAACCAGATCACGTTGCCAATACATATGACCATGTGTAATACAGTACTTTACAAGATCTACATGTGTAACAAGCTCTACAAGTGTGATACAATAGTGCTTTACAAGAAAATGGCGACATGCCGGACTCGCTGGACAACCATAGTCAAGGCTGGGAACAAACAAAACGACAACATGGCTTCCTCTGTCAGGGCCGCGGTCTTGCTCCTTCCCTTGTTGCCAAGACAGTGAATTTCCTGCACAAGTGAAATTGGACTGAATCTCTAAACTTGTTTATACTCCTGGACTGTGTTTGGAACGAATTTGGAGTACAAGGAAACCAAAACAATATCTGGACTGTGTTTGGACTAAATTTGGAGTACTCCTGGACTGAATTTGGACTTAATTTTAACTGAAACAATGATCAAGACAATGAATAGTACACAAAACAGGATAGTCCAGAACCATATGTGACGACGGTACCCCAAAAATAAAGGACTTGGGTGGGTGCTGCAAGCAGAATCAAAACAGTTACATATATCCCTAAGTATTGTTATATGTTAAAAAACTGCCAACATGACCTGTTAGGCTATTCCATTGTTTTCCAATTGGTTTCAACAAAGTGCTGTGATGTATGTTTCTTAACATAACTCCTAAGAAATGTTCACAACCTGAATTAACTACACTTTTTCTCATTGAAGTGAACACATCAGCAGTTTAATCAACAAAACCATACTTTACTATAGAATGTATCTTCTGAATGCATAATAGGATATGTAGAGAGAGGGAGAGAGATCGCCTTGGCAACAACAGATGGTGCGCATCCTCGCCGGACCGGAGCAGCTTGTCCCTGGCCCTCCCCACGGGATGGTACCAAACTGCACACACACCAAGCAAGAGAGCATGCATCAGATCATATGAGAAAATGAACAAAAAATAGAGAGCAGGCAAATTTTAAGCTCTGTTTACTGCAGAAATCAAGCATAGGCAGTAGTGCTGCTAGTGTTTCTTTCTGTTGGTTGTGTTGGACATGCAACTCAATTTCTGTTTGTTTCAGACTAGCAGACCAACATGGTATCCATCTAAAGTCTATAGATTGATGGAACCACATAACGAAGGTGAAAGCAGCAAAGTAGATCTGCCCACTATCCGCCTAAGTAAACACAGAAGTACAATGCTTGAGATACATGTATGCACCAAGAAAAACAGGCAATGTGAACAATAACTCTGGGAGTAAAAAGAACATAAATAATACAACAATCTCTGAACACCTAGGTAGTAACTAGAATGGTTGCTTGCTGTTCATAGTAACTAGAATAGTTACAAACACGGGATAGTGTGCATGCATGAGCAGGTGCAGGACCGAATGAACCATGGCAGCAGCAGAAGTGATTATGGGTGTTGAAGGGAAGGCAGAGTGGGCAGCAGCAGCAGTGATTACCAGGAAGTTGTGGTAGACGAACGCCCTGGGCTCCCACGAGATGACCTCCATCCACTATGCACCGCGCTTGCCCAGCCCCTCGCTGCACCCACCCACGAGAATATGGTATGCAAGATTCCTAGAACACATTCATACATGACAATCATTAGGAACACAGTAAAGAGAACTACACTAAAAAGAAAAGGATATCGCTTGTTATAATCTGGTCCTTTTGAAGACTAACTGTAGAAAGGAATGCAAGCAATTACTTCAGTTTTTCTTTTCGCACAAGTGCAAATGTCAACATGAAACAAGGAGCTCAAGGAATTAATCCCCAACACATCAGTACAGCAGTTGCAACTAATCAGACCACGACATAAATAACGGGCCACGATATACTAGTAAATTGAACTACTACTACTACTACTGCTCAGTACATCAGTATCAAAGAGTGGATTTCGGCTACCATATATACATGTACTAATAAACTACTGTACTAGTAAAAGAGGGAACAAAAGGAAAAATTGGAATAGCAGAGCGAAGCATGGAAGAGGGACAGTTGATCTCTTGGCTATGACTAACACTAAAATCCTCAGGCTATGACTTCAACCAGACAGCTTGATCTCTTGGCTAATAGCTAACAACAAAGAAGTGCCCATACAGCCAATTTACTGCCCTATAATGATTATAAGAACTAGAAATAAAAGATATATCATAGTATCTTGAGCAGTTGAGCAGATTTGCAGATCTAGCTAATCATGTGGAAAGTCGGTGAGCGATTGCAGATCCACCATTGCCACCATCTAGTCACGAGGATTGGAGTCCTCCTCGCCTTGACATCGAGCTTTTGCTTCCCCATGACCTGCAGATAGGTCACCAACATAAACCATTTGAAATGATTAAACAAGTGCAATTGGAAGCAGTCTAGATCAGCATACAAACATCCATCTTCGCAACACTTGAAGCGAATTACTAAAACAATTATGAACCTGAGATAAGTCGAAGAATCTTACAAGGATAAAATAAGTTACATAAATTCATCAAAATAAAACACTACATCTCTGTTTCTAAACCAGAGAGCCAAGAGAAGAACTATAACAGATGTAGTTCTCTGCCTCAACATGTTGTAATAATATTATCTCTGTTGATCCATGTCCATCTGGGTTAATATGAAATGTAAAAAAATTGAATGAGCCAACTTGGTACATCATTACAAATGATTACTTGCTAAGAGAAACAAGTCAGAAAACAAAGCTGCATATAACCACCTAAATATTATGGTCAAGTACTAATTATCAAACTGGCATATCCACTTGTCTCTGCTACTCCTATGTAATCAAATGCAAGACATTTTAGGTCACTTCACAGATTTAGTAGTTTGTAAGTAGAAGAATAGAAATTTGAAGAAAAAATTGTGGAGACGACCGAGATCACGACACATAACAGTGTTCAAATCAATGGAAAGCAAATGTATTTTGGAGATGGTACCATCCCTCTCTCGGAATAATCAGAGCCCAAAATTCCACATGCTGATCGATTGATATGCCAAATAGGGGGATCAGCTGAGGGGCTCACCGCGGTGCGGATGACGAGCTCGGGGAGGCCGGAGACGTCGGAGCAGCGAGGGCGACGCGGATCGACGGGAAGACAAGGCGGCCGACGGGAAGAAGCTCGGATCCGTGATGTGGGGGCGCCAGCTTGAACCGGTGGCCGTGGTCGATCAGAGGGAGCTGCGAGCTCGTGGAAACCTTCCCATGTCACGGATCCAGCGATGTGGTGGGTGAGGAGGTGCGGATCGACGAGATCCACCCATCATCATCACCCTTCTCGAGGTTCTTGACGCTTGGGTGATGCGGATGCTGTGCTGCGCCTCCTGCGGGTGACGCGGATACGATGTTGCGCCTCCCGCGGGCCCTCGAGGCCGGCCTTGCCGGCCTTCATCGGCGGCGGGCCCTTGGAGGGGAGGGGACCTCTAGCCAGGGAGGGGAGGGGAGGGGAGGGGAGGGGAGGTGGCGCCGACGGCGGAGTGGATGCGGTCACTAGCGGGAGGAGGTGGCCGTGGAGGAGGTGGTCGCCGCGGTCGAATGGATCTGGGATGTAGGGAGAGGGGAGAAGGAGAGGGTAGGGGCGCCGGCTGTGGAGTAGAGGGCGGCGGGGGCGGTGGGGGCGGCGGGTCGTCGATGGTGGCGGGGGGGCAGCAGATCGAGATCGGGGGCGGCGGCAGATCGATATCGGGGAAGGGACGGCGGCGAGGAGATGGGGACGAGGGAGGAAGGGGGCGACGGGGGGATTTGAGCTAGGGTTTGGCCTGCGGGTGGAGGTATCTCCTTTTCTTTTCTTTTCTTTTTTCTTTTTTTGTAGATAGATGGATGGATGGATGGATGTGGGATGGAGATATGGATGGATGGATGGATGGACGCCATGTCATCGATCCATGGACAGAGTTATGATTGGTTCAGAAAATCTGTGATGTAAAATAGTTTTCAAATACTAAAAATAGAGGGATTTTATGAAGTAGCTATCAAAAATATTTTGCAAAAGGGCACCACACAAACTTTCACTAGAGTTAGACCACATTTTATGGATTAGGACCAATTTGTATGCATTTTTCGTATTTCTAGCTATTTTTAATCATTTTTTGAGTGGCAAAAATGTTTTTTGTGAAGAACCAACCAAATAATTGTTGCAAAATTGGACCTAATAAATTTAGAAAATATTAGGCCATATTAAATGCACAATTGACCAAATGGTTGGGTGTAAAAAGTTTTGATCCACCTCTCGTGAAAAAGACAAATTCCCGTCGGTTCAGCTGGAAGCGGGTCAAATTTGAACTGCTGCTGCCTCATAGTTTGCTCTTTATTTTTTCCAAAAATCATTTCTAGGTACATAAGTATCTATTTAATTAGAGAAACACCAAAAAAGTTCCAAGATTCAACCACTAGCTAGGAACGGTCAAGCCCGCCGTTTTGACCGCATTTTGAAACGGGCATAAAAAATTCAAAAAAAATCAAAAAATTGGAAAACCTTCGCATTGTGTCATTATATGTGACTAAGTTTCCAGGAAAAATAATAAACTTGTAATACGGAAATCATTCTAGAAAAGTGTTCTCAGAAATGAGCTGTCATGAGTGAAGATTCATGGCTTTCAAGCCAAATGATCAATCTTATGGCCACATTCATGGCATAGTTTGTTCAAATGATCTCATATTGTGCACAAGGGTGAATATTGGAATTCCAAACAATGTTTCCTAAGGGAGTTTTCACTTTCTTTGCACGGAAAATTAATTTTCCATTTTCCAAGTGCATGAAATGAGTTGTTTTTGTGAAGGACCTACCATATATTAGTTGCAAAATTGGACCTAATCAATTTTATAAAATACTAGGCCATATTTAATGCACAATTGACCAAATGGTTGGGTGTAAAAAGTTTTGATCCACGTCTGGTGAAAAAGACAAATTCCCGCCGATTCAATTGGAAACGGGTCAAATTTGAACTGCAGCTGCCTCATAGTTTGCTATTTATTTTTTCCAAAAATCATTTCTAGGTACATAAGTATCTATTTAATCAGAGAAACATCAAAAGTTTTCCAAGATTCAACCACTAGCTACGAACGGTCAAGCCCGCCGTTTTGACTGCATTTTGAAACGGGCATAAAAAATTCAAAAAAAATCAAAAAATTGGAAAACCTTTGCATTGTGTCATTATATGTGACCAAGTTTCCAGGAAAAATAATAAACTTGTAATACGGCAATTATTTTAAAAAAGTGTTCTCAGAAATGAGCTATCATGCGTGAAGATTCATTTCTTTCAAGCCAAATGATCAATCTTATGGCCACATTCATGGCATAGTTTGTTCAAATGATCTCATATTGTGCACAAGGGTGCATATTAGAATGGCAAACAATGTTGCCTAAAGAAGTTTTCATTTTCTTTGGATGAAAAAACCATTTTCCATTTTCCGAAAGTTCAAATGAGGTTTTTTGTGAAGGAAGTACCAAATAATTGTTGCAAAATTGGACCAAATCATATTTATAAAATACTAGGCCATATATAATGCACAATTGACAAAATGGTTGGGTGAAAAAGTTTTGATCCACCTCGATGAAAAAGACAAATTTCGCCGATTTAGTTGGAAGCGGGTCAAATTTGAACTGCAAATGCCTCATAGTTTGCTCTTTATTTTTCCAAAAATCATTTCTAGGTACATAAGTATCTATTTAATAATAGAAAAACCAAAAATTCCAAGATTCAACCACTAGCTAGAACGGTCAAGCCCGCTGTTTTGACCGCATTTTGAAACGGCATAAAAAATTCAAAAAAAATCAAAAAAATGGAAAACCTTCGCATTGTGTCATTATATGTGACCAAGTTTCCAGGAAAAATAATAAACTTGTAATACGGTAATTATTTTAAAAAAGTGTTCTCAGAAATGAGCTATCAAGTGTGAAGATTCATGGCTTTCAAGCCAAATGATCAATCTTATGGCCACATTCATGGCATAGTTTGTTCAAATGATCTCATATTGTGCACAAGGGTGCATATTGGAATAGCAAACAATGTTGCCTAAGGAAGTTTTCATTTTCGTTGGACGAAAAAACCATTTTCCATTTTTCGAGTGCGAAAGGAGGTTTTTGTGAAGGAACTACCAAATAATTGTTGCAAAATTGACCAAATCATTTTTATAAAATACTAGGCCATATTTAATGCACAATTGACAAAATGGTCTGGTGTAAAAATTTTGATCCACCTCTCGTGAAAAAGACAAATTTCTCGCCGATTCACCGAAGCGGGTCAAATTTGAACTGCAGCTGCCTCATAGTTTGCTATGTATTTTTCCAAAAATCATTTCTAGTTACATAAGGACCTATTTAATCATAAATACATGGTTTGGTGGCGATACGTCGAGGTTTGGGCGGTGGCCGAGGGCCCCAACTCTAGAGCGCCAGAACTCAAGATGTTCGCAGCGTGGTCATCAGCGTGACCGTGGCGTTGCCATGTGTTCTGGGCGGCCTAGGCATGTCTAGTGGGTTGCGACTCCCAAAGTTGGTGCTAGGAAGAAAATTACAACATAAGATTCTCATGAGGAGACCAATCGATGCTCAAACATGAATTAGCAGCCAAGTGTTTGATTAGTGGTACGGAAATGTACATGGATAATGGGCGTGAGTTTTGGCTGAGGATGATCAGCCATCGAGAAGACCGTTTCACAAATTTTCAGCTCAAAAGGAGGAGCCTAGGTGGTACTTGCTTTGCAAACCACCACTTTGGACATAAATCTGAATGTTGAAGCTCGCTCAAAATAATGAATGGATTGAGCTGGCATTTGGTGGAGGATGGTTATTTGGGCATAGGAAAGCACTGAGAAAATGGATACTATTTGGACATGCCAAAGTGGTACTTCCTTCACAAACTGTTACTCTGAACAAAATAGGAAAATGAATATTTTTGAATTATTTTTGAACTAGGCAAGGAAGGTTTTACATATTTGACGAAGATATGACCCAAAGAATTTATGAGATTTTTTGGGAATTTTGGGAATGATAGAAATATAGGTTGCTTCACAACCTAGGGCAAAACTGCCACATGGACATGACACATAGGCAAAACCGATGAGGTGGCGCCTAGTCATAGCAACCCACCACAATTTACAAGGCTATGACCATCTATATTGGTCGTTAACAACTAGAAATAAGGCAGCGGACTAGCACTATTTGCTTTGTGACCATTTCGTAAGGAAATTACGACCTTTTCGACCAAAATGGTCGCAATGGTTGAGGTTTGAGCCCCTGAACAGCTTTTGACCAATTGGTCTAAAATGGTCATAGATTTATGACCAATTCTTCGAGGGTCACCGATGAAGGTCATAAGTTGACATATTTCTTGTAGTGGAGGAGGGGAGAGGGGAGAGGAGGAGGGGAGCTCACGGGGCGGTGGGGCGCGGGGAGGATGTCGGGGACGACGGCACGCAGGGAGGAGGCGACGAGGTCCGGTGGTGGTGGTGCTCGGCGACGGTGGTGTGGACGGGCGGCGTCCGGCCACCGGCGGCGAGGGCGGCGGGCGATGGCGCCCAACGAGGTGGGGCGACGGGAGAGGGCGCCGACGCCGGGCCTCAGCGGCGGTGGTTGGAGACGGGCGATGGGGATTTACGGGCGCCGCGATGGGCGCAGGGCAAGGCGGCGGCAAGCGTCAAGGCGGTGGGGCGGCGTCGAGGCGGCGGGGCAGCAGCGTCGGGAGAGGAGAGGGGAAGGGGATCGAGGGCGAGGGCGAGGGCGAGGGAGAGGGGATAGGTGTGGGCCCGGTAGGAAGTATGGATGGGGGACGGCACAATACTAATGGCGCACCACGCCTCGGTGCGCCATAAGTATATACATGCTAATGGAGCACCTCGACCTGGTGCGCCATTAGTATTTTTTTATTTCCGCTCGAGCCAACAGGTTATCTCCCACCTGACCTTATCCACATCAACTCCCCTCTACTAGCTCGACTGGTCAGGTGCCAGTTCTCACACCAGGAGGTCCTGGGTTTGATTCCCAGGCTCCACAATTTTTTTTATGCATTTAAAATGCTGTTTGATACTTATTTGTGTTTAAATATGTTCAAACTTGTTTAAATCATAACAGTAATTTTTTATAAGACAGTAATAATTTTTTAAAAAATATCATCAAACAGTAATGCCGGTGGAGCGGGGGAGGGTGCGGGGGGTCGGTGGCGGCGGTTGAGTAGGGAGGGTGCGGGGGTCGGCGGCGGTTGAGTAGGGGAATCGAGGTGCTGGGTCGGCGGGCGCGGCCGGTGGACTGGGGTGCTCGGCGAGGGGGACCGGATCTGGCGAGGTGGGATAGCGACGAGATGGAGGGCGATCGAGATCGAGTGTCCATGAAATTTAAAAATATTCATGATAGTTCAAAAGTGCCCATGAAATACAATCGAGAAATGAAGGCTACGATTTAAATACAATCGATCTTAGCTAGCTATCTGTTAACAATCTTCTTGCCCTTCTTTTTCGCAAATGGAGTTCTTCCGTGGAACGGACGCCCTTAGGTAGGGTGGTCCCGCTTCTTCTTGTGGTGTATGCTGCTACTTCATCATCGCCGTCATGTTCGATCCTCGGGTCGCCGTACTTGTCGAAGTCTTGCTCATTGGCTACTCCATCCATTCCGATGATCTTCTTTTGCCTCTCCTCACGACAACACGACTGGTCTTTGACGGGTTGGTAATGAAGAAGCATTGGTCCACTTGGGAAGCCAGTACCCATGGCTCATTTTTCGCGGTGAAGTTTGTGCCCGCGTTCTTGGATTTGGCTTCGGGTATAACCATGGTGGTGAAATACCGGTCTTCTTTTAGGACGCTCTTGGCCCATCTGACACGGAACATCGGGACCTTCTCTCCAGCGTAGCTCAGCTCCCAGATCTCCTCGATCCTTCCGTAGTTACCCCGGAGTTCTGATAACCATCGCTCTTCATGTCCTTGGCCTCGGTGTAGAATGTGTAGCTGTTGATATCGTACGCCTCATAGGTCATCGTTGTGCTCGCGCTACGTGACAAGGCGAATATGAGTTGTTCTTCCGCGGAAGAATCCTCATGTAAAGGGTACGATGAAGCTTCGCTTGAACCAACGCGTGAAACATGAGTTGTGCTCTTTGAGTGTATCTTCGTCCGCCCTCTGCTGGCCTCGGTCATTGTACGCCTTCTTAATAAAGGTTTTGTGCTCTACCACCAAAGGATCGACCACGCCTATGTGTTGTAGCGTGACTAGGTTTGCTCTTTCAAAGTCGGCGAGTCGACCCTCGAAGTCGACATGCATTTCGCGGCGACCCTCACGGTGACCCCATCCAAGCGAGCCCGCCGAGGTGCTCGCTGACGCCGCACCAACGGGTTCTCGATGCCTAGATAATTAAATGCAAGACGAGATGCACTCTTGATCGAAAGCCCTCGCTATGCTTCCTTCGACGTGACATGTTGCGAACGATCCTTTGATGACACCATTCATCCTTTCAATGGCATCATGTTGTGCAGAACGCCGCCCGAGTTGGATGATATCCTCCACTATATGGACCAGCAGATGCACCATAACGTCAAGAATGCGGGCGGGAAGTACATCTCAAGCTCGCATAGTATCACCATGATCTCTTCCTGTAGCCTTCTGAGTTGCTTCACGCCAATCGACTTCCAAGAGATGACGTCGAAGAAGTTGCATAGGCCAAATAGCGTTTCACGGTGTCGGGGCGTGTCTCTGTGGCCTCGAACACCTATGGGGCAATCGGGGCCCTTCGTTCGGCAAGGAGCTGGGGTCGGCGCAGAGCAGATCGAGGTCGAGCGCTGGGGAGACGGGCGATTTTACCCAGCCGGGGCTCTCCGGAGAGATAAAACCCCATCGCTGCCTTTTTGCTTGTTATTTGATCTTGCTCGGCGTGCGAAAGCGTATGGTGGTGCTGTGGGTGTCGAATGAATCAACCCCTTCTACGTGCGCATGGGCCTCCCTTTATAGTCTCAAGGGGTACCCACGGTGGCAGCGAGGAAGAGGGGGTATAAAGGTAAAACGCTGGTTGGTACAACAGTGTACAACAAAGTGCTCTACCTAACTCGACGGCAGGGACAAGGGCATTAAATGCCCGTCCGGTCGCCCAACAAAGGCAGGAGGAGGACCGCTAATGAGCCTCCGGTTGCCACGATGGCGCCTGTCAGCTCCGTTTGCCACCTCGCCCGCATGGCTGCGCGATCGCCTCGCCATGTGCCCTTGGGATGGCCTCGTGACGACATGCCACTGGGTGCGCTGGAGTGTGGTGGCAGTTTTGCCTCTGCAAGTACCTTGCCGCTGCCCTTCTCTGCAAAGGCTTGCAAGTTTGCGGCCGCCCGGTTTGCTGGGCGCTGGGCGCCGCGGCAAGTCTTCTCGTGATGCCTTGGTTGACCTTCCCGGCAAGCTCCTCTTGCCGGGGCCTTTGTGTTCTTGGCTAGTACTTTGCTCTTGAATGGCAGTAATAAAGAATGGTGGAGAGCCTTGCCGGGCGTCCAGCAAGCCTCGCCTTGTGGGTGTTGTGGATGCCCAGCACAAGTTCGGGTACTAAGGTACCCCTACTTTAGTACCGATCGACAGACGGACGCACGCCCATGATCCCACGGATTGCAATCTGGAAGTATTCTGCGTCATCAAGACGTGACGGTCGTGAGACTTCATCCGCTGAACTTCGCTTCGCTGGGTCTAGGTATCTTCTTATCTTCCCAGCAGAATCAGAAGGAAGTTTTACTCCTAGGAGGCGGTGAAAAACTGCTCGATCTCTCCTCGACTTAGAGTGAAGCACGCGGAGGGTAGTCATTTCCGGTCTTCTTGGCCTTTTTGCCTTTGCGACGACTTTTCGTGTCCCGTCGCCTCATCATCATCAACATCATCATCATCATCATCATCATCATCATCATCATCATATATAGCGTGAAGCTCCCGCCGATGCCCATTGATTTCAAGTCCGCCTTGCTTTCGCCCATCTTTGGTCCTCTCGCATGTTGAGCGGTACAAGCGACTCTCACACGCTCTTCATGATATGCATGACATCAAGGCTGTGAGGCACACGGTGGATCTTCCAAGACGGCAAGTCCCGTAAAACAGACCTCGTTTTCCATACCTTGAGAGCGGCTCTGGCGCCTTTCGCTTGTTTCTGGCTCGCACCTTTTGCTTCTTTCCGCCAAAGGCGTCTTTCCAATTTTTCAACAGCTTGTCTATTTCCTCGCCGCCTCCTGTACACAGGCGCTGGGTTCGGTTTCACCATCGAACAGATCCTTGCATTTCCTCCACGGGTCATCGTCGCTGAAGCCACCTTCGATGTCCCATGAACACGGTTTTCAAGACCCGGATCTTCGTCTAGCTGGCGATACGTTGTGTCATCCATGCACCTTACGCATCCGGAAAATCCGTGGACTACCCGCCCGCAAGATATCCGTGAATCGAGATAGTCGTGCACCGCCGTGAGCAAGGCGACTCTCATAGGGAAATATTCTTTCTCCGCGGCGCCCCACGTATTGGTGGCGTTTTCCACAGCGTGTCAAGCTCCTCTTTCAGCAGCCCCGGATACAAATTGATGTCGTTCCTGGTTGTTTCGCCCTTCAATTAGCATACTCATGTGAATGTACTTCCTCTTCATGCACAACCTGGGGGAAGGTTGTACATCCACACAAACACAGGCCAGTGCTATGTGTGCTTCTCGGCTGCCAAACGGATTGACTCCATCGGTGCTCGCGCCAAAGACGATGTTCCTTGGATCGCTCCCAAATTCGGGTATTGAAGTTCAACGCTGCCACGGCTCGCATCCTTAGGGTGACTCAAGCATCTTGTCTTTTTATCTATCTCCGGATCATTTGCGCCATCTTCTCGCTTCTTCTCCTTCCTATCCGGCGTGCAACGCAGGAGCTTTGCTACCTTAGGGTCCGCGAAATACCGCCGCAGACGAGGAGTGATCGGAAAGTACCACACCACTTTTCGAGGAGCTTTTTCCTCTCTTGTATCGAGTGACACCGCACACCGGACATATGGTAGACTCGCGTGCTCGTCCCGATAAATGATGCAATTGTTCATGCACACATGGTATTTCACGCGGTAAATCCAGAGGACACACGATTTTCTTCGCCTCCTCCAAACTGGTCGGGCACTTGTTCCCCTTGGGAAGACGTTCGTGCGAGAATGACATGTTCTCGTCAAGCACGCGCCGGTCATTTTGTGTTTTACCTTCATCTCCGAGCCATGAGCGTTACTTTCAAAGCGGTATCCTCGGCCTGCATCCTTCATACAATGGAGTAACCGCGTCTAACTCAAGTTGATCCGTCTTGGCTTTCTCTCGGGCGGCAGCTCTTGCGTTATCCGTCTGCTTGAGAAGCAGCTCTTGAATATGAGGGTCCTGTGAAGGAAATATGCCCTAGAGGCAATAATAAAGTTATTATTTATTTCCTTATATCATGATAAATTTTTATTATTCATGCTAGAATTGTTTTAACCGGAAACATAATACATGTGTGAATATATAGACAAACAGAGTGTCACTAGTATGCCTCTACTTGACTAGCTTGTTAATCAAAGATGGTTATGTTTCCTAACCATGGACAAAGAGTTGTTATTTGATTAACAAGGTCACATCATTAGTTGAATGATCTGATTGACATGACCCATTCCGTTAGCTTAGCACCCGATCGCTTAGTATGTTGCTATTGCTTCCTTCATGACTTATACATGTTCCTATGACTATGAGATTATGCAACTCCCATTTACCGGAGGAACACTTTGTGTGCTACCAAACGCCACAACGTAATCGGGTGATTATAAAGGTGCCCTACAGGTGTCTCCAAAGGTACTTGTTGGGTTGGCGATTTCGAGATTAGGATTTGTCGCTCCAATGTCGGAGAGGTATCTCTGGCCCACTCGGTAATGCACATCACTTAAGCCTTGCAAGCATTGCAACTAATGAGTTAGTTGTGAGATGATGTATTACGGAACAAGTAAAGAGACTTGCCGTAACGAGATTGAACTAGGTATTGGATACCGACGATCGAATCTCGGGCAAGTAACATACCGATGACAAAGGAACAACGATGTTGTTATGCGGTTTGACCGATAAAGATCTTCGAGAATATGTAGGAGCCAATATGGGCATCCAGGTCCCGCTATTGGTTATTGACCGAGAATAGTTCTTGGTCATGTCTACATAGTTCTCATACCCGTAGGGTCCGCACGCTTAAGGTTTCGGCGATGCTTATATTATGAGTTTATGAGTTTTGATGTACCGAAGGAGTTCGGAGTCCCGGATGAGATCGGGGACATGACGAGGAGTCTCGAAATGGTCGAGACGTAAAGATCGATATATTGACGACTATATTCGAGTTCGGAAAGGTTCTGTGTGATTCGGTATTTTTCGAGTACGGAGAGTTACGGAATTCGCCGGGAGAAGTATTGGGCCTTATGGGCCATACGGGAAAGAGAGAGGGCTGCCCTGGCAGGCGCGCCCCTTGCCCTAGTCCGAATTGGACTAAGGGAAGGGCCGCACCCTCCTTCCTTCCCTTCTCCCTCCCCTTTCCTAGTCTCCTACTCCTAATACATGGAAGGTCTCCTAGTTGGACTAGGAAAGGGGGAATCCTACTCTCGGTGGGAGTAGGACTCCCCAAGGCGCGCCATAGTAGAGGGCCGGCCCTCCCCTCCTCCTCTCCTTTATATACGGGGCAGGGGCACCCCATGGACACATAAGTTGATCTACGGATCGTTCCTTAGCCGTGCGGTGCCCCTCCACCATATTCCACCTCGGTCATATCGTCATGAGCTTAGGCGAAGCCTTGCGCCGTAGAACATCATCATCGCCACCACGCCGTCAGGTTGACGGAACTCATCTCCGAGCTCGCTGGATCGGAGGCCGGAGAACGCCATCGAGCTGAACATGTGCTGAACTCGGAGGTGCCCGACGCTCGGTACTTGGATCGGTCGGATCGTGAAGACGACGACTACATCAACCGCGTTGTCATAACGCTTCCACTTACGGTCTCACGAGGGTACGTGGACTAACTCTTCCCTCTCGTTGCTATACCATCACCATGATCTTGCATGTGCGAGGAAATTTTTGAAATTACTACGCTCCCCATCGATGGCATCGAGCCTAGGTTTTATGGTTTGATGTTATATGCACGAGTAGAACACAAGTGAGTTGTGGGCGATATAAGTCATACCGCTTACAAAGCATGTCATACTTTGGTTCGGCGGTATTGTTGGATGAAGCGCCCGGACCGACATTACGCCAGACGCTTACGCGAGACTGGTTTTACCGCCGTGCTTTGCACACAGTGACTAGCGGTGTCGGTTTCCCAACTTTAGTTGAACCGAGTGTCGCCACGCCGGTCCTTGCGAAGGTTAAAACAGCATCAACTTGACAAACTATCGCTGTGGTTTTGATGCGAGGTGAGATTGGTTCTTGCTTAAGCCCGTAGCAGCCACGTAAAATTTGCAACAACAAAGTAGAGGACGCCTAACTTGTTTTTGCAGGCATGTTGTGATGTGATATGGTCAAGACGTGATAAGATATAAGTTGTTGTATGAGATGATCATGTTTTGTTGAAGTTATCGGCAATCGCGTAAGCCCTATGGATGTCTCTTTGTTGCATAAGATGCAAGTGCCAAATAATTGCTTTACTTTATCGCTATACGATAGCAATAGTTGTAAGAGCAATAGTTGGTGAGACAACCATGTGATGACACATTGATATAGATCAAGATGATGAAGATCATGGTGTCGTGCGGTGACGATAGAGATCATGACAAGACTTTGGAGATGGAGATCAAAGGCGCAAGATGATCATGGCCATATCATGTCACATATTTTGATTGCATATGATGTTTATCTATTATACATCTTATTCTTGCTTTGATCGACGGTAGCATTTTAAGATGATCTCTCACTAAATTATCAAGAAGTGTTCTCCCCGAGTATGCACCGCTGCCAAAGTTCGTCGTGCCTGCACACCACGTGATGATCGGTGTGATAAGCTCTCACGTCCATCTACAACGGGTGCAAGCCAGTTTTGCACACGCGAATACTCAAAGTTAAACTTGACGAGCCTAGCATATGCAGATATGGCCTCGAACACGGAGACCGAAAGGTCGAGCGTGAATCATATAGTAGATATGATCAACATAAGATGTTCACCATTGAAAACTACTCCATCTCACGTGATGATCGGTTATGGTTTAGTTGATTTGGATCACGTGATCACTTAGATGACTAGAGAGATGTCTGTCTAAGTGGGAGTTCTTAAGTAATATGATTAATTGAACTTAAATTTATCATGAACTTAGTCCTGGTAGTATTTTGCAAATTATGTTGTAGATCAATAGCTCGCGTTGTTGCTTTCATATGTTTATTTTCATATGTTCCTAGAGAAAATTGTGTTGAAAAATGTTAGTAGCAATGATGCGGATTGGATCCGCGATCCGAGGTTTATCCTCATGCTTGCATGTAAGAATTATGTCCTTAATGCACCGCTAGGTGACAGACCTATTGCAGGAGCAGATGCAGACGTTATGAACGTTTGGCTAGCTCAATATGATGACTACTTGATAGTTTTGTGCACCATGCTTTATGGCTTAGAATCGGGACTTCAAAGATGTTTTGAACATCATGGACCATATGAGATGTTCCAGGAGTTGAAGTTAATATTTCAAGCAAATACCCGAGTTAAGAGATATGAAGTCTCCAACAAGTTCTATAGCTAAAAGATGGAGGAGAATCGCTCAACTAGTGAGCATGTGCTCAGATTGTCCAGGTACTACAATCGCTGAATCAAGTGGGAGTTAATCTTCCAGATAAGATAGTGATTGATGAATTCTCTAGTCACCATCACCAAGTTAGTAGAACTTCGTGATGAACTATAGTATGCAAGGGATGATGAAAATAATTCCGATTTTTTCATGATGATGAAATCGATGAAGGTAGAAATCAAGAAAGAACATCAAGTGTTGATGGTTAACAAGGCCACTAGTTTCAAGAAAAGGGCAAAGGGATAGAAGGAACTTCAAGAAGAACGGCAAGCAATTTGTTGCTCAAGTGAAGAATCCCAAGTCTGGACCTAAGCACGAGACTAAGTGCTTCTACCGCAAAGGGACTGGTTATCGAAGCGTAACTACCCCAAGTATTTAGCGGATAAGAAGGATGGCAAAATGAACAAAGGTATATTTGATATACATGTTATTGATGTGTACTTTACTAGTGTTTATAGCAACCCCTCGGTATTTGGTACTGGTTCGGTTGCTAAGAGTAGTAACTCAAACGGAGTTGCGTATCAAATGTAAACTAGTTAAGGGTGAAGTGACGATGTGTGTTGAAAGTAGTTTCAAGATTGATATGATCATCATCGCACACTCCCTATACTTTCGGGATTAGTGTTGAACCTAAATAAATGTTATTTGGCGCTTATGCTGAGCATGAATATGATTTGATCATGTTTATTGCGTATACGGTTATTCATTTAAAGTTATAGAATAAATTGTTATTCTGCTTACATGAATAAAACCTTATATGGTTACACACCCAATGAAAATGGTTCATTGGATCTCGATCGTGGTGATACACATATTCATAATATTGAAACCAAAAGATGCAAAGTTAATAATGATAGTGCAACTTATTTGTGGTAATCGCCGCTTAGGTCATAATGGTGTAAAGCGATGAAGAAACTCCATCTTGATGGGATTTTGGAATCACTTGATTATGAATCACTTGATGCTTGCGTAACCATGCCTCATGGGCAAGATGACTAAGACTCCATTCTCCGAACAAAGGAGCGAGCAACCGACTTATTGGAAATAATACATCGATGTATGCGATCCAATGAGTGTTAAGGCTCATGGGGTATCGTTATTTTCCGACCTTCACAGATGATTTGAGCAGATATGGGTATATCTACTTGATGAAACATAAGTCTGAAATAGTTGAAAGGTTCAAAGAATTTCAGAGTGAAGTGGAAAAATCATCGTGACAAGAAAATAAGGTTTCTACGATCCAATCGCGGAGACAAATATTTGAGTTACGAGTTTGGTCTTCAATTAAAACAATGTGGAATAGTTTCACAAATACATGCCACCGAACACCACATCATAATGGTGTGTCCGAACGTCATAACCGCATTTTATTGGATATAGTACAATCTATGATGTTTCTTACCGATTTACCAATATCGCTTTTGGGATCATGCATTAGAGACAGCTGCATTCACGTTAAATAGGGCACCATCTAAATCTGTTGAGATGACACTATATGAACTGTGGTTTAGCAAGAAACCAAAGTTGTCATTTCTTAAAGTTTGGGGTTGCGATGCTTATGTGAAAAAGTTTCATCCCGATAAGCTCGAACCCAAATCGGAGAAGTGCGCCTTCATAGAATACCCAAAGGAAATTGTTGGGTACACCTTCTATCACAGATCCGAAGGCAAGATATTCGTTGTTAAAATGGATCCTTTCTAGAGAAGGAGTTTCTCTCGAAAGAAGTGAGTGGGAGGAAAGTAGAACTTGATAAGGTAATTGTACCTTCTCCTTATTGAAAGTAGTTCATCACGTAAATCTGTTCTCGTGACTACTACACCAATTAGTGAGGAAGCTAATGATGATGATCATGTAACTTCAGATCAAGTTACTACCGAATCTCGTAGGTAAACCAGAGTGAGATCCGCACCAGAGTGGTACGGTAATCCTATTCTGGAAATCATGTAACTAGACCATGATGAACCTACGAACTATGAGGAAGCGATGATGAGCCCAGATCCGCGAAATGGCTTGAGGCCATGAAATCTGAGATGAGATCCATGTATGAGAACAAAGTGTGGACTTTGGTGGAGTTGCCCGATGATCGGCAAGCCATAGAAAATAAATGGATCTTCAAGAGGAAGACATACGCTGATAGTAGTGTTACTATCTACAAAGCTAGACTTGTCGAAAAAGGTTTTGACAAAGTTCAAGATGTTGAATACAATGAGATTTTCTCACTCAGACGATGCTTAAAAGTCTGTCCGAATCATGTTAGCAATTGCCACATTTTATGAAATCGGCAAATGGATAAACAAAACTGCATTCCCTAATGGAGTTATTAAAGAAGAGTTGTATGTGATGCAACCAAGAGGTTTTGTCGATCCTAAAGGTGTTAACAAAATGTGCATCTATGGACTGGTGCAAGCATCTCGAGTTGGAATATACGCTTTGATAAGTTGATCAAAGATATAGTTTATACAGACTTGCAAAGTGAAGCCTGTATTTACTAGAAAGTGAGTGGGAGCACTACAACATTTCGATAAGTATATGTGAATGACATATTGTAGATCGGAAATAATGTAGAATTATTCGCAAAGCATAAAGGAGTGTTTGAAAGGAGTTTTTCAAAGAAAGACCTCGGTGAAGCTGCTTATATATTGAGCATCAAGATCTATAGAGATAGATCAAGACGCTTGATAAGTTTTTTCAATGAGTACATACCTTGACAAGATTTTGAAGTAGTTCAAAATGGAACAGATCAAAGAAAGAGTTCTTGCCTGTGTTACAAGGTGTGAAATTGAGTAAGACTCAAAACCCGATCACGGTAGAAGATACAAAGAGAATGAAAGTCATTCCCTATACCTTGGCCATAGGTTCTATAAAGTATGCCATGTTGTGTACTGATCTATTGTATACCCTGCACCGAGTTTGGCAAGGAATACAATAGTGATCTAGGAGTAGATCATCGACAGCGGTCAAAATTATCCTTAGTGGAATAAGGATATGTTTCTCGATTATGGAAGTGACAAAAGGTTCGCCGTAAAGGGTTACGCCGATGCAAGTTTTGACACCGATCCGATGACTCTAAGTCTCGATCTAGATACATATTGAAAGTGGGAGCAATTCGCTAGAGTAGCTCCGTGCAGAGCATTGTAGACATAGAAAATTGCAATACATAATGGATCTGAATGTGAAAGACCCGTTGACTAAGATTCTCTCACAAGCAAAACATGATCGCACCTTAGTAATCTTTGGGTGTTAATCACATAGCGATGTGAACTAGATTACTGAATCTAGTAAACCCTTTTGATGTTGGTCACATGGCGATGTGAACTATGGGTGTTAATCACATGATGATATGAACTGTCGATGTGAATCACATGGTGATGTGATCTAGATTATTGACTCTAGTGCAAGTGGGAGACTGAAGGAAATATGCCCTAGAGGCAATAATAAAGTTATTATTTATTTCCTTATATCATGATAAATGTTTGTTATATCATGATAAACTAGTATGCCTCTACTTGACTAGCTTGTTAATCAAAGATGGTTATGTTTCCTAACCATGGACAAAGAGTTGTTATTTGATTAACAAGGTCACATCATTAGTTGAATGATCTGATTGACATGACCCATTCCGTTAGCTTAGCACCCGATCGTTTAGTATGTTGCTATTGCTTCCTTCATGACTTATACATGTTCCTATGACTATGAGATTATGCAACTCCCATTTACGGAGGAACACTTTGTGTGCTACCAAACGTCACAACGAATCGGGTGATTATAAAGGTGCTCTCAGGTGTCTCCAAAGGTACTTGTTGGGTTGGCGATTTCGAGATTAGGATTTGTCACTCGAATGTCGGAGAGGTATCTCTGGGCCCTCTCGGTAATGCACATCACTTAAGCCTTGCAAGCATTGCAACTAATGAGTTAGTTGTGAGATGATGTATTACGGAACGAGTAAAGAGACTTGCGGTAACGAGATTGAACTAGGTATTGGATACCGACGATCGAATCTCGGGCAAGTAACATACCGATGACAAAGGAACAACGTATGTTGTTATGCGGTTTGACCGATAAAGATCTTCGTAGAATATGTAGGAGCCAATATGGGCATCCAGGTCCCGCTATTGGTTATTGACCGAGAATAGTTCTAGGTCATGTCTACATAGTTCTCGAACCGTAGGGTCCGCACGCTTAAGGTTTCGATGATGCTTATATTATGAGTTTATGAGTTTTGATGTACTGAAGGAGTTCGGAGTCCCGGATGAGATCGGGGACATGAGGAGGAGTCTCGAAATGGTCGAGACGTAAAGATCGATATATTGACGACTATATTCGAGTTCGGAAAGGTTCCGAGTGATTCGGTATTTTTCGGAGTGGGAGAGTTACGGAATTCGCCGGGAGAAGTATTGGGCCTTATGGGCCATACGGGAAAGAGAGAGGGCTGCCTGGGCAGGCTGCGCGCCCTTGCCCTAGTCCGAATTGACTAAGGGAGGGGCCGCACCCCTCCTTCCTTCCCTTCTCCTCCCTTTCCTAGTCTCCTACTCCTAATACATGGAAGGTCTCCTAGTTGGACTAGGAAGGGAGAATCCTACTCCCGGTGGGAGTAGGACTCCCTGTATGCGCCATAGTAGAGGGTCGGCCCTCCTCCTCCTCTCCTTTATATACGGGGCAGGGGCACCCCATGGACACACAAGTTGATCTACGGATCGTTCCTTAGCCATGTGCGGTGCCCCTCCACCATATTCCACCTCGGTCATATCGTCATGAGCTTAGGCGAAGCCCTGCGCCGATAGAACATCATCATCGCCACCACGCCGTCGTCGACGGAACTCATCTCCGGAGCTCTGCTGGATCGGAGGCCGGAGATCGTCATCGAGCTGAACGTGTGCTGAACTCGGAGGTGCCGTACGTTCGGTACTTGGATCGGTCGGATCGTGAAGACGTGCGACTATATCAACCGCGTTGTCATAATGCTTCCGCTTACGGTCTACGAGGGTACGTGGACGAACACTCTCCCCTCTCGTTGCTATACCATCACCATGATCTTGCATGTGCGTAGGAAATTTTTTGAAATTACTACGTTCCCCATCATCCTGCACCCAGCCCATCGATGGTCCAGCGTCGTCTGCTTCGCCGGCATCATCATCATGTCCTGCATCTTCTACATGATGACTGTGTACAGCATCACCGTCGTGATCATCTCCTGGGGATTCTTCGTCTTCTCGCCCCCCCGAGCCGCGGTGGTTGTCTTGCTGCCCTTCCTCATTTCTTGCCCGCCCCCATGGACGACTTCGTAGTCATCGCCATCACCTTGCCACCGATAGCCATCCATGAAACCACGCAAGAGCAAAGCGGTCCTGCACCTGCCCGGAATCCGGGTCATAATAAGGCTATTCAGCTTGCATCTTCGACACGGACATCTTATCTCCGTCTCGTTCTTTTGAAGCATCTCGCATTCGCGGACCTCAAAAACCTATTCACGATGCCTTCGGTCATCGTGCGGACTATGGTCGCCACGGGTAGAGCAAAACGATATTTTAGAACCAAGAAAAAATTTGGCATGACTTTCCCTAAAAATAGGACCAAAAAGAATGCTTAATGCCAAAATTCTCGCCAAAACGGAAATGAATCAAAATTTCGGCAAAATATTGGCAACTATCGCATTTCAAATACCGGTACACCTCCAAACACAAACACATATGCAACACCACAAACATATGCAACACCACGAATTGACATAGATCTAGCTAGGCCATAAGAAGTGCATGTGCACATTGTTGTAGGGAGAACAACATAAATATAGCTTCCCCCTTACTTACCTAGCAAAACAAGGTAACTTAACCACTTAATTTGAATGAATCTATGGTGGAAATGAGGTGAAAAAGAGGAGGCACCCGAGACAAGGAGGAGGCGGTGGAGAGAATGAAGTGGGGAGAAAGTGAGTGTGGGAGGAGAGGTTGTCCAAAATATCTTGTTGCTGCCCACTTACTAATGGTGCACCAGCAACAAATGCGCCATTAGTAATCCAGGTTACTAATGGCGCATTTGTCTGATCTTGCGCATTAGTAGTTTTAAAAAAACATACTAATGGCACTCTGCCAAGGTGCGCCATTACTAGTTTGAACTAGTAATGGCGCACCGCGTGTGAGTGTGCCATTAGTACTTTTGCAAAAAAAGGAATAAAAAAATAACTTTAGTGGCGCACCCTCTGGCAGGTGCGCCATTACTAGTTACAACTAGTAATGGCGCACCACCTGCGGATGCGCCATTAGTATGTTTGGACAGGCGCACTAGTTCAAAAAAAAAATTGGTACTAATGGCGCACCGTGGGAAGGGTGCGCCATTAGTAGTTTCAACACTAATGGCGCATCAGAAGGTGGTGCGCCATTAGTATATACTAATGGCGCACCACATGTCTAGTGCGCCATTAGTGTCAATTCCATCTATAGCCCTTTTCCTAGTAGTGTGTGGCAAAAGATCCACTTCCCCGTAACAATCTTGACACCTGCAGGCTTAGGCACCAAAGACCAAGTCGAGTTGTTGATTAAAGCAAGATATTCCTCGTTCATAGCATGGCACCAATTGGGATCCTTAAGGGCAGATTTGTACGTGGGTGGGATAGGTGAGAGGGTTGTGGTAGTGGAATCAGCAAGGAATAGACAACGGGGCATGCAATAGCCCCGTTTGGCGCGCGTGGTCATCTTGTGAGAATTACGTGGAGGTTCGGCAGGCTGTGCATGGCGAGGAATACGTGGCGGAGTGGGAGTGGATGTGCATGCCTCGGATCCCGAGGAAGATGCAGTGGGGCAGGCGACAGGCTCGGAGGACGGAGCGGCAGGTGAGTCAGGTCCGACAGGCATGGGATGCGAGGTGGATGCGGCGGTGGGGTTGGGTGGAGACTGTGGCGTAGCAGTCGAGGTGGATACTGGCGTGGGAGTGCGCTCCGTAGTGCGAGGAGTGAAGGTGGGGTCGACACGGGATTTGTTGGGGATATTACTACTAGGTGTAAACCGGCCAGCTTGGGCCGGGTTAACTCCGTAGTGGTATAAGCAGAGAAAGGCCCAAGGCCTGTAGTCGGTTTAGAACTTGTGCCGTAAACCGGCCCGATGTGTAACTTGTATTGTGAGTTAGGAATAGAGAGATACCAACCGGGATACGAGTATGAACCGGTTGGGACTCTATGAACCGACGGGCGTCACTCGTGTATATAAGGGGACGACCCGGCGACGGTTCAAGGACAGACAACCACAACTCGAGCCTAGGCGAAACTTATTTGCTCCCTAGCCATCGAGACCACATCGATTCCATCACAACTAGACGAGGCTTTACCTTCATCGAAGGGCGAACTAGTATAAAACCCTTGTGTCTTTGTGTCCGCTTTAACCCCTTCAAGTAAACCCGAGCGATGGCTCCACGACTAAGTCCTTACGCTAGGACATCCGCCGTGACAAATCCCGACGCTTGGCGCCCACCGTGGGGCTATCGCACGATGGTTTGACGATCTTGGAGGGCAAGCTCAAAGGACTCAAGGCTACGTCGTGGGCCGATGACCAAGAGGCGTCGCGGCGGATCTACATCGACGATGCGGATGGGGTCGAGGCCGATTCAATCGAGTACGGATACCGGGTCCCCTTCGCGCATACGTTTTCATTGGCAAGATCGGGAGCTGGGCTGAGCCGACATCTGCACCGACCTCGCCGAGACGGCTCAGCGTCGCGCAACCTGCCCAGGTTAAACCGGCCGTGAAGCATGTCTTCGTTGGAGTCATCCACGGAGGAGAACACGACGCCGGTTCAGAACACGGTAGTGAGACCGTTGTTTATGCCGGCGATGAATCTTCAACAGGAGAGACCGAGTCATTGTACCAGCTGCAGGGCGAAATGATCATGGGCTGTTCCGACGGTGACAGTATTCCGGACCCCCCAAGCCAGTTCAACGGGTTGAGTATTCATGGCGATGCGCGCAGCAGCGAACCACTCTTCAACTGCAACAGCGATGCTTTCCGGTTCAGCAACGGCAGCGGCAGCAGGGTCAGGAGGCCCGGCGCGCCCGCCGGTTCAAGTTCTATCAGATCTATTTGATGCACTAGCTGCGCTTATGGCGGAGGACAACCCGGCGGATCAGGAGGCTCATAATGCAGAAATTGCGAAGGTGAGAGAGCAGATCACGCAAGCCAAAGCGGATCTAGCGTCAGAGAAGGAGCGTATTGCCGCAGAGCGGTCCGCTCTGGACGCACAGGCTTACAAGCTCATGCTTGACCAGAGTGCGTCGCAGGAGGCGTTGAAGCGGAAGTATAGATCACGCCTGCCATTAGGATTTGATCCTAGAAATCTCTTTCGCACCGGAGAGCGGACCCGAGAACCCGCCCCAAAGACAGGAGGTAAACCGGATTGAGGCACCAGAGCAGGGCGACGGTCCAGCCACGCTGATGGAGCCTCCCAGCAGAACATGGTGGTTCCTCCGCCGCATGAGACACCCCGTGTCATTATTCTAATCCTATGGACAACCTTGTTGCGGCCGCCCGCACGATTGGAGGCTATCCATCGAAGGAGATTCCCGCAAGCGCTTGAGACACGCCGGGTTAAGGCTTCTCGGATCGCGCTGATCCAGCAGAGGCGATTCATACAGCCGTGATCGGATTCACTACGCCCGCCCAAGCCGGAGCTACAGCAGCGATGGATGAACCGCCATATCAAGCAGCGCGGGACCGTGAAGCGCCCGAGGCAATCACCGATGGGTGGCATTCGTGATGCTCGGAGGTGGTGGACCGCCCGCACGCAGGAGGCCGAAGTTAGCAAGACAGATGACGCTGGTCAAGATACGCCGGTTCGCCCTACTACCTTCGCAGGACCAGGAGCTGCATCCGCTTTAGGGGTGCCCTGTTTAATCCCCGCTTTACGCAATGTGCGCCTGCCTAAAGACTTTAAGGGTCCACGCAAGGTGCCGAATTACACCGCTGATCTGTCCCCTGAAGCATGGGTTGAAAGTTATGAGATGACCATGGAGATGCTAGATGTTGATGAGACCGCATGTGCAAAATATTTCACCATGATGCTGGAAGGCACGGCCCGTACTTGGTTGAAGAGCTTACCGCCCAATTCTATCAGCTCATGGGCCCAGTTACGGGCCCGGTTTATTCAAAACTTCAAGGATACGTGTAAGCAGCCCAAGTCCATAGTAGACCTGGCGGCTTGTGTCCAGGAGGAAGGGGAGTCAACAACCCGTTGGGTACGCCGTGTTTCCGAGATTTTGCACTCCTCTGACAGGATCAACGCTGACTCTGCGATCTTAACATTAGAAGGCAACTGCCGGTTTGAGCCTTTAAAATTAAAATTGGGGCGCATGAAGCGGTTCTGTAATGACATGGGAACCCTCATGGCCGCTTTGGTGAAGTATGCTGATTCGGACAGTACCAAGGATCCCGAGGCTGATGATGATGAAGCAGGGAAGGGAAAGAAGAACGGCAACTCCAAGGGGCAGCAGTACAAACCGGCAGGTCATGGAAACGGAGGCAAGCGCAAGGCAGATGGCAACCCGGATTTCGTAGCCAACACTAATGCACAGGACAGAGGACAGCGGCGCAGAGGCAAGGCGAATCGGGGCCAAAATCCTAATATGAGCCGTTTGAATTACTTATTGAACCAACCTTGCCCCAAGCATGGGACGAAGGAGTCCCTATCGAACCATCTCTGGAAAGACTGTTATATTATGCAGGAGTTCAAAAACTCCAATGCTTTCCGGTATGACCCGGGGTCAGGTGGCGGTTCAGGATCCGGTTTCCACGGCCGGGTCACGATGGAGCTTCGGTTGAGTCTTAATCAAAGCGTCACAATAGTCGAATAATCGGGGTGGCCAGCAGCAACAGCGGTCGGGTTATCAGAGCCAACCAAAGCAGTTGAATAGTGGGCAGTATCATGTTTTCACAACTAGTTTGGACAAGCGCGATCGGAAGCTCCACAAGCGAGCAGTAAACTCTGTTGAACCGGCCTTGCCGCGTTATTTACGCTGGTCGGAGCAGCCTATCCTGTGGAGCAGAGAGGACCATCCCCCCCGGGTTGATAATCCGGGTCAGCTGGCATTGGTGGTAGACCCTCAGGTGGGGGGCTATAAGTTCACTAAGGTGCTTATGGATGGAGGAAGCAGTATTAATATATTATACTATGAAACTTTCCGTCGCTTGGGTCTAACAGACAAGGATCTCAGACCGTCCAATACGGTGTTCCATGGCGTAGTACCAGGCAAATCTGCTTATCCTGTTGGTAAGATAGCCCTGGATGTGGCTTTTGGAGACGAGCATGATTCCCGGTCTGAAAAGCTAACTTTTGAAGTAGTAAAAATCCGGAGTCCATATAATGCCTTGTTTGGGCGGCCGGCTTATGCTAAGTTCATGGCACGACCTTGCTATATCTACTTGCAGCTCAAAATGCCGGGTTACAAAGGAACGATAACGGTGCATGGAAGCCGCCGAGTTGCTTTGGAATGTGAGGAAGGTGATGCAGCTTATGCAGAGGCGGTGCGTGCCACGGAGGAGTTGAAGTTCTATAAAGACAACGTTGATCCGGCAGATATGACCCTTTAAAGAAGCCAACTACTGAGCATGAATCGGATCTGAAGTTTAAATCGGCAATCGAGACCAAGCTTGTTGACTTCGTGCAAAGCGATTCGTCCAAGCAGTTCCTTCATCGGTGCCAACTGGATCCCAAATAGGAAGCGCGCTCATCGAGTTCATCCGTGAGAACCGGGATATCTTTGCATGGAAGCCATCGACATGCCGGTGTACCGAGGAACTCGTGAGCACACACTTAATGTGGATCCTAAGTATAAACCGTGAAACAGTTCCTCCGCCGGTTTAACGAAGAAAAGCATAAAGCCATTGAGAGGAAGTAGCAGGCTTTTGGCGGCTGGCTTTATTATTGAAGTGTTTCATCCGAGTGGCTTGCTAATCCGGTGCTGGTCCTTAAGAAAAATAGCACTGGCGTATGTGTGTGGACTACACAGATCTTAACAAAGCCTGTCCAGCGGATCCTTTTGCCCTCCCCCGCATTGATCAGATTATTGATGCCACGGCAGGATGTGAGCGTTTAAGTTTTTTGGATGTGTACTCTGGATATCATCAGATCAAAATGGCAGTTAAGGACCAGGGGAAAACAGCGTTTATAACTCCCTTTGGAGCCTTCTGCTATGTATCTATGCCTTTTGGGCTCAAAAGCGCCCAGGCTACTTATCAGCGGTGTGTGCAGAATTGCATGCATACACAGATCGGCCGCAATGTGCATGCTTACGTGGATGATATTGTGGTGAAATCAAGACAAAAGGAGACACTGGTGGACGATTTAAAGGAAACCTTCGACAACTTGCGCATTTACAAGATGATGCTTAATCCGCCAAGTCGCTTTTGGTGTTCCGCAGCAAGTTATTGGGGTTTCGGTGTCTAACAGAGGAATTGAGGCTAATCCGAGAAAATTAAAGCTATTACTTCCTTGGCTAAACCAAAGTGTATCAATGATGTTCGTCGTCGGCGTGCGTAATCGCTGCGTTGAGCTGGTTTATCATCGCCTCGAGAGAAGGCTATCCCTTATACCAGATCTTTGAGAAAAGCAGATGATTTAAATGCGAGTCCGCTGGCTTGACGAAGCATTCGAGGATTTAAAGCGCAATTGGCCAATCCGCTTTGTTCTTGCGGCTCCGGTTGACGAGGAGCCTTTGTTGTTATATGTGGCAGCCAATGCTCGAGCGAAGCGAGGCTATTGTGGTGGAGCGCAGGAGGCGAGCAAGGAACATCCGGTTCAACGGCGGTTTATTATATCAGCGAGGTGCTTATTGAGTCCAAGCAAAGGTATCCGCATTGGCGAAGCTAGTCTATGGTGTCTTTATGGCGATCGGAAGCTGAAGCAAGATTTCAAAGGCACCCTATCACAGTGGTTAGTTCAGCTCCTTTGGGTGATATCATACAGAACCGTGAGGCGACTGGCCGGATTGCCAAATGGGCCATAGAGCTTGGGCCGCATGGACTAAAGTAAATGCCACACACAGCAGTGAAGTCTCAGGCACTTGTTGATTTCATTAATGACTGGACGGAGTTACAAGCACCAGAGGAGAAGCCGGATCACACATATTGGACTATTCATTTCGACGGGTCCAGGCAGTTGGAAGGCTCGGGGGCTGGAGTCGTTTTAACTTCCCCAAGAGGTGATAAGTTTTGTTACGTTCTCCGTTTAATGTTCCCTTGTACTAATAATGCAGCTGAGTACGAAGCCTTGCTCCATGGCCTCCGGATGGCTAAGGAGATGAACTTAAGCGGGTTAAGTGCTTTGGTGACTCGGACCAGTGGCTCGGCAAGTATCCGCACTTGGGACTCTAAGGACCCGCTTATGGCCGCATATCGTCGAGAAGTGGATACTATTGCAGGTTGCTTCAAGGGTTATCGAGTGGATCATGTGGATCGCCGAAGAACGAAGCGGCGGACGCTTTAAGCCGGTTGGGTTCTCGCCGTAAACCGTCCCGCCTAATGTCTTTTGGACGCCTTGCACAACCCGTCGACCCGGCTCCCGGTGAAGCGGATTTGGCTATTCGATCCGGAGGCTCGATTGGTGGCAGCATTACGTGCTATTCCGGATTGACGATTCCTTTTCTTGCGATATGACTCGAGGAGAGTTGCGAAGATGAGATTACGCCGAACATGATAATCCGGTGCTCCAAATCTATGACGATTCTTAATGGTGAGTTGCATCATTGCAAAGGTATCGAGGCGTTTCAACGTTGTGTTTCCCCTGAGGAAGGCTGTGAAATCTTAAGAGAAATCCATGAAGGAGATTGCGGACATCACGCCGGTTCAAAGTCCTTGGTGGCAAAGGCGTTTCGTCACGGATTTTACTGGTTGACCGCACACGCTGATGCGGAGGACTTGGTTAAACGGTGTGATGGATGTGAGAAATTTTCAAGGCGTGCTCATGTACCGGCACAAGAGTTGAGGATGATCCCAATAACGTGGCCGTTTGCAACTTGGGGGCTAGATATGGTCGGACCATTTAAACGATCCAAGGATAAGAAGACCCACCTGTTGGTGGCAGTGGACAAATTTACCAAGTGGGTTGAAGCGGAGCCTGTCAGCAAGTGTGATGCGGCAACAGCGGTGCAGTTCATCAAGAAGGTGATTTTCCGGTTTGGCTTTCCACACAGTATCATTACTGACAATGGCACTAATTTATCTAAGGGTGCTATGAAAGAGTTCTGTGAACGTGAGCACATCCGACTTGATGTGTCGTCAGTGGCTCATCCCCAGTCCAACGGGCAGGCAGAACGAGCTAATCAAGAGATCTTACGAGGCATAAAACCTCGGCTTATGGTTCCATTACAACGAACACCAGGGTGCTGGGTTGAAGAGCTACCATCGGTGTTATGGAGTATAAACACTACGCCAAACCGGTCCACTGGATATACACCGTTTTTCATGGTCTACGGAGCAGAGGCAGTCCTTCCCAGTGATATCCGGCACGATTCGCCCCGTGTAGCGGCTTATGTTGAAGCGGACAACGAGACGGCACGGCAGGACGCTTTGGATCTATTGGATGAAGAGCGTGATATGGTAGCTACTCGTTCGGCGATTTACCAGCAAGATCTTCGTCGTTATCACAGTCGCCGGGTTAAAACCAGAACCTTTCAAGAAGGAGATTTGGTGCTTCGCCTCATCCAAGACTAGACAGATATGCACAAGTTATCCCCGCCTTGGGAAGGACCTTTTGTGGTCAGCAAGAATCTACACAACGGTTCATACTATCTGATTGATATTCGAGAGCGTCAAGACTCACGTACATCAGAGGAGGAGACCAACAGGCCGTGGAACATAGCTCATCTTCGGCCTTACTACACTTGAGTCATCGGCTCTATTTCTGTACATATCATGACAATGTATATAGTATCTTCGATATAATAAAACCGGAGCCTCAGCTAAAGCGGGGTCTCTGTCTTTCTTATCATGTGTGGTTACATGGAGTGCTTCTGTTTTTAAAGCGGCCTCCGGTTTACCCCTTGACATTTTTTTTATCACTTGGGGGCTTGGTCGTGTCCGAACCAATGCAACACCTCTTGATAGGCGAAAGCCACCAGATCATTTGGGGACACGGTCACGTCTGAACCAGTCACGCCTCTTGGTCGCCAATAGGGCGAGTCATTTGGGGCTTGGTGAACCCGAACCAATGTCATGCCACTTGGCGGCGACTCGCCAAGAGTCGCTTGGGGACTCGCCGACTGGCGCCATCGCTACGCCTTCGGGGAGCTTGGTTGCGTCTGACCATGGTAATGCCATCTGACCAGCTCAGTGAAGCTTTTCTTTTGCAAAAAGTTATTGCCTTTGTTGCCATATTTTCTCATAATTGGTATTCGATTTTTTGTTGCGTTTTTTAACCCGACAAACATTTTTATCCGGTTCAACTGTCAGTTACAAATCGACAGAACATGGTTTAATCTCACGCCGGAGTTTATCTGCCCGGTTTACCTTCTTCCTGTTAGTCATCATTGAATAACAAGGGGGCTTGTGCTGATTCAGCACGGCTTATATGGGAGTTGTTCTCTCCCCGCTTTACAGACGGTCATGGTTTTAAGGCCTCCGCTTTAAGTATGGTTCCGCCAACTTCATGCCCAGACACGGCAGGTATTTGTATCACATATTTGTTGGATTCCTGATATATATTAAATATCATAAACCGGCTGGCGGTATCACTGCCACCGAGGTTCAAATTTTTCTGGTTGCAGGCAATACGAATCAAGCAAAAGTTTCACTACTTATGCACGAAGGCATATTCAAGCGGAAAGTTTTAACTAAAGTTATTACAAGGCAACACGGTGCCCAAGTGAGATCATTGTTCTTTGGGTAAACCACCAATGACAGATATTTAAACCGGCCCTCGGTTCAAGCCTGCTCTTCATCCTCCGCCGCTTCAGCCTCTTCGTCTCTACCCATTGGCTGGAAATCAACAGTGGTCCAGTCGATTCCCATTAGCGCTTGGAAAACAGCCTCTTCGTGGATCAGAGAAGACGGTTCAATATCAGGAGCGTAAGTATGCTTACGCATTGGAGGGATCAGATTTTCCGCTTCAAAGGTTGGGGTAGGCACTCGCTTGTTTTGGTCATTGTATTGTGCTTGGTAATGCTCCAAATCGGCTTCTTCGGCCAACTGACAAGCTAGCGGGCGTACTGCACGATTTATAGCCCGTAAATCCTCTTCATTGAAATCAGAGCCATCTTCTTTCACACTGGGATAGCCTTGAGCTGCTTCCACAGGATCAAAGTCTGGTACCCATGCCTTGGCTCGGATCAAGGCGTTGATAGATCCGGTTCGAGCGGCAGATTTTTTCACCTCTTCAATCCGGGCAGGAAGCATGGACAGCCGGTTCAGAGTATCTTGAATTAAGGAAGGTGCCGGATTGTTATGTGAGGCTGTGGTGATGATGCGCTGGGCTCCGGTATATAAATGTTCTACTAAAGTGTAGACAGCCTAAGTGCCCAATGCGTGTGCCTACAAACAGTAAACGGTTAGTTCTAAACCGGAGTAATGATACAGCAGGTGCAACACATCACAATTGTTCAAAGGAAGCTTACCAAAGATTGCCGCAGTCATAGAGTGTACTTGCCGCTTTACGGCTGTCAGATCATCTACAACCGGTTTAAGGGCAGCTTCAGCATTTTCTTCCCGTTTGATCAAATTGGCCTTCTTAGTGGCCCAGTCCGCCTGTTCTTTCTTCAAGCTTTCCTTCACTTGTTCAGCAGCATTCAAAGCACTGGTTAGCTCTTTCTTGGCTTTTTCTGTTTCAGCCTGCTGGGTTTTCAAAGCCGCTTGTAAATCGGCAATCCGGTCATCTTTGATTTTCACCTCAGCCTGTGTATCGACAGTACGTTCAGCCAGAAATTCAAGATAGTCAAAGTGCCAACCACACAACACAGTTATATGCTTGACACTTGGGGGCTAATGTACCTTCGATTTTTATGTTATTACTAGATGACAAAGTCCCAAGCTCAATACAAGTATTCAACTTGGCACTTGGGGGCTAATGGCTATTTGAGCTAGCAATGTTTCCAAAGGCAGCTTTTGTTGAGGTACCGGTTTAAGTATGCACAGTTAAACCGGCCCTTGGGGGCTATGCAGGTGGATTTCAAAGTTGTTACAGAATATAGTCAAGTCCCGGTTTGATCAAGATTACAAACCGGCCCTTGGGGGCTACAAGGACTGATATACTGACAGTAAGAAAAGGCGTGAGTTACCTCAAACTTGTCCCTCATTAACTTGACCAAACCAGCTTCATAATCACGGCTAGTATAAAGCCGGTTTAAGTAGCCAGAATGAAGGTCTTGGGCGCTTAAAGCAGCATATGTTTCCAGTTCAACATCCCATTTTCCTTTATTCAAGGTGGAAAAATCTTCTTTCACAAAGTGTGCCTGGTTAAGGTTGCAGGATTTCCGGTTGAGAGCGGCCCATACCAAGATCACAACGTCATCGTCTTTCGACTCGACGGATTGTGTGGGCACGGCCGTTTTAGTAGCAGGATCGCAAGGTTTATCAAACCGACGGTCTTTGGCAGGTGGATCGGCAGAGACTGAAGTATTGTCAGGCCTCTCTTCAGGAATAACCTCATCTTGTACCGGAGGATCATTGGGAATGTCTTCAGAGGCAAAATTTTGAAGATCCGGTGCTCTCTCATGATCTGAGGCGGCAACTTCTTCAGCCGTTTTATCCAAACGGGCCTTCTTGCTTGGTTTCGGTTTTGTTCTAAGAGACAAAGAGTTAGGGAAAAAGCATATCCATTGCAAAATATATTAGAAGCATATTGCCGGTTTAGCTTACCCAACGGCTATCTTCAATGGTGGTAGCTGAGTGGCCGAGGATTCACCAGAGGATGAATGGGAAGTGACCTGATAATCGGAGTCGGACGGATTAAGAGGTTGACGGAAGAAACCCGCTTTGGAATTTAAAGCAATAAAAGGTCGGAGACCTCGGAGCGGCGCTTCGAACGGGCTGTTTGGTAAACCGCAGAGGTAACTACCCGACCATCGTGCGGGTTGTGCGGCGAGCTTCATGTTGTTGTGTCTTCATAAGAAATTTGGGATCCAAATAAGCAAGAGGGTGAGAAAAATTAACTTTCCGGTTTGCTTGGCGAAATTTTGGTAAAGGCAAATTTGCTGAATCGGAAGAGAGAATAGTTACCTCAGCGAATCCTGCGTTCTTTGGCTTCAAAGATCATCGACAAGCATCATCATCAATAAGACGTGTAAAAAGCAAGCCAAGAGAATCAAGTTCGGATTACCCACATCATCGCCAATGGCTGGGTCCGATGAAGCAAAGGGTCTTTCTCTTATGGGCTGATTTCTTGACAATTTTATTTTGGGCGGGTTGGCCGCCCTGCTTTCTCCGCTTTGTCTTGTGAAAGTTTCTTGCTCCAAAACGGATTATCACCCTGGATCAGAAGTAATTAAATGTTGGATATATGAAGCAGTAACAGGTTAAATGATGAAGCAACTAGAAACTTACCGCAGGTGGTTTGTTGGTGGTACAGTAAGGAGCTAGACCGGTTTGAGCATAGAGGTGCTCCGGTTCATTCAGCATCCTTTTTACCGAGTCCGTAACTTCATCATCAGAAAGTTCGAGTTTTGTGTGTCGGAGTGGGTCATCGACGCTGCCAGTGTATTGGCACATCAAACCGGAACGCCGGCTCGGAGGCAGTATGCCCCATGATAACCAGCAGCGTGCAAGATCAATTCCAGTCAAACCGTTGGCCATAAAGGCTAGGAGCTTGGACAGGTGCTGGGCATATTTGCTTCTATCTTTGGCACTTAATCTTTGAGGAAACGGATGAGTATTGCTTAGCCGCTCTGGACGAAAGCCAGGTAAAGGATTTTCATCTTCAGGAGAAGTGTCCTTGCAATAAAACCAAGTCGCATTCCATTCTTTGGGCTGAGTATGGAGTTTGACGTGGGGATAGGTGATCTCCTTCCTCTTTTGAATAGCCATACCACCCAATTCCGTATTGGGGCCGTCGGTGAATTCAGTGCGACGGTTTAGATGGAAGAGGTCTCTAAACAGTTCAACAGAAGGTTCCTCTTGCAGATATACTTCAGATAGTACTTGAAAGTGACATAAATTAGTGACGGAGTTGGGGCCAATGTCCTGGGGACGGAGCTGAAAGTTGGCTAACACGTCCCGGTAAAATTTTGAACCGGGCGGTTTGAAGCCCCGGGCCAGGTGATCTGTGAAGACCACGACTTCTCCTTCCTGGGGTGTGGGAGGACATTCCTCTCCAGGGACCCTCCAGTGGACTGTATCTTTGTCATCTAAAGCGCCGATTGAGACCAGATCATTCAGCTGTGACTCGGTGACGCGAGAAGGAACCCAGTTGCATTCATACACTTGTTTGGCCATGATAAGATCTACAAAAGTAATTGATCCGGTTCAAGAGCATGCTTATTACAAGGTGATTGATCTAAGTTATGATAAACCGGAGGTAGTGTCCATAAATCGATTTCCTGTGATATGACATCAGGTGGGCTCTGGCGGTTCAACAAGGGGACTAATGGTGTATCTGTGCCGGTTTAGCAGCTTTTCTTATGGTGAGTTAAACCGCCTAATCTAGGCTTTGGAAATAATTGAAGCTATGGATAGTTTGCAGAAACAAGTTTCACAAGATCCCATGATAGCTACGGATCAAACGCAGGTTTACAGAAAACAGAAAATATTTCACGGAAGTAAAGCAGAAACGGAAGTGGACTATGAGGCAGATATGTATGCAGAAGATTCATGGGCTTAAGATGAGAAAGTACAGCGGATGCGCAGGAATTGCTATTAATACAGTACAGATTCGCAGTGTGGTTCAAAGTTAAAAGGATAGACGGAAACGCACAAAGAACATAGTATGAAGCTGGAACCCTAAAAACAGATCTAAGTCGAGAAGGGGAAGAAGCTCACCGTGAACGGAGAAGACGCGGAAAGAGGCCGCAGTATTCTGGTACGATCAGGTCGATGCAGCGGCCCAGGACGAGGCAGAAGTCGACGACGATGGTGGAGCTCCAGGAGCAGCGGCGCGAGGAAGACGAAGAAGAGGAGACGAAGGGAGGAAAGAAATGACCCTTCGGTCCTATTTATAAGGCAGCCTGGCTAGGTCAAGCTGCGTGGATCCAGGAACTGCTATTAAAGAAGGCGTTATAAAGGATCAAATTTCAGGATGACGTCATGCCGGTTTACAGTGACCAGAAGTAATGACGACATGGCGGTTTACCAGACAATAGAAGATGTCCAAGATACAAGCTTTGTCAAGGATTGACATGAACTGTTTCAAATCAATCTGGGGCCTAATGTTGGGGATATTACTACTAGGTGTAAACCGGCCAGCTTGGGCCGGGTTAACTCCGTAGTGGTATAAGCAGAGAAAGGCCCAAGGCCTGTAGTCGGTTTAGAACTTGTAGCCGTAAACCGGCCTGATGTGTAACTTGTATTGTAAGTTAGGAATAGAGAGATACCAACCGGGATACGAGTATGAACCGGTTGGGACTCTATGAACCGACGGGCGTCACTCGTGTATATAAGGGGACGACCCGGCGATGGTTCAAGGACAGACAACCACAACTCGAGCCTAGGCGAAGCTTATTTGTTCCCTAGCCATCGAGACCACATCGATTCCATCACAACTAGACGTAGGCTTTTACCTTCATCGAAGGGGCCGAACTAGTATAAAACCCTTGTGTCTTTGTGTCCGCTTTAACCCCTTCAAGTAAACCCGTAACGATGGCTCCACGACTAAGTCCTTACGCTAGGACATCTGCCGTGACAAATCCACGACATGATTGGAGGCCGGTGGGTGCGCTGATGGATGAGTGGTGGGGAGGCGGGGATGGTGGGGTGTGGGGCCAGTACGAGGTAGTTGGCGGCTGATCCAACAGATACGGCGGATCCGGTGTGGGAGGGGATGGTGAGGCCGGCGCTGTGGGCGATCTGTATGGAAAGGAGGATTCGTCAAACGTGACGTGTCTAGAAACAATAACGCGGCGTGTGGTTAAGTCATAGCACCTGTACCCTTTGTGTTCGAGGGGATACCCTAAGAAAATACACCGAGTGGAGCGAGGGGCGAGCTTGTGAGGCATAGTAGCGGATGTGTTGGGAAAGCACAAGCATCCAAATACGCGTAAATGGTCATAGGTGGGATGGATGCCATGAAGAAGAAGGTAGGGGGTGCGATCGGCAATGGCACGAGAGGGGCGACGATTGAGAAGGTAGGTGGCGGTGTGGAGGGCTTCAACCCAAAATGGTGGCGTGAGATTGGCTTGGATGAGAAGGGAGCGAACAACGTCATTAGTAGTGCGAATGAGACGTTCCGCCTTGCCGTTTTGGGGAGAGGTGTGTGGACAGGAGAAGCGATACACAATGCCATTGGCAGAGAAGAAAGAGCGAAGAGATGAGTTGATGAACTCCCCTCCGTTATCGCATTGCATGGCTTTGATGATAACATTGTATTGGGTGTGGACGAACGTAAAAAAGCGTTGGAGCGTGGTGGAGGTGTCCGATTTGTTGCGCAAGGGAAACGTCCAAGAATAATGAGTGAAGTCATCGAGCACAACTAGATAATATTGAAAACCAGAAAAGCTTACAACGGGAGATGTCCACAAGTCACAATGTATCAAATCAAATGGTGCATAGGTGGTGCTAAAGGAGGAAGAAAAAGCGAGACGCGCTTGGCGTCCTAATTGACAGGCGTTACATGGAGTGTGGGCACTCTTATTACATGAGCTAAGAAAATCATTAGAAAGAGTAGACAGAGAGTGTGCGCCGGGGTGCCCAAGGCGACGGTGCCATAGATCCGATGTGGAGACGGTGAGCGCCGATGGTGAGGAGTGGGTGTTGCCGTAGAAGGGGTAGAGATCACCATTGCTAGCGGAGATCATGAGAACCCTCCGAGTGCGAAGATCCTTCACAAGAAAACCACAAGGGTAAAATTCAACTGAGCAAGAGTTGTCCTTAGTAAAACGGTGAACAAAGATTAAACTAGTGACAACATTAGGAGAAACGAGAACATCGGTGTGGCAAAAATCGTTGGGAGGGAGAGAAGTGGAACCAGTGGCCGTGATAGGTAAATGGTGCCCATTGCCAACCAAGATGCTAGAAGGAACATGCTTTAATGAACAGCTGGACCGGGTGAGGTTACCTGGATTGCCGGTCACATGAGAGGAAGCGCCACTGTCGAAATACCACTCGGGCGCCGGAGCGGACGGGAGTCCGCCGTTGCTGTAGGCGGCATTTAGCATGGCCGCGTGTTCCCAGGTGGAAGGAGGGTGATGGTAGAGCGACGCGGGGGACACCGGCGGCGCAGGCAGGAGTGGGTAGGCCTGCGCGTGGGAGCCGGGGCGGGGGGCCAGAACACCAGCTGCATTGGGTGGAATCCAGCCTGAGCGCGGGGAGGGGAGCGCCATTCCATAGGGCGCGAAATAGCCGGTGAAGGGCGACGCCAGAGGAGGAGCGGGGTGGCCGCGTCCAGAGTTGTCGCCACGCCCGCGACCGCGGCCACGGCCTCACCCACGGCCACCGCGATCACCACCATCGCGGTCGCCACGGCCACGACCAGGTTGCTGGGGCGGCGGTGGAGGAGGGACCTGGGCGCCGGAAGACACGCGATCTTGCGGGGCACGACCGCCCGCACTCGAGCCAGCACCGGAGGAACCACCACTGGGCAGGGCGAACGCGGAGGCGCTCTCTTCAGCCGCGCGATGCTCCTGGGATTCCTCGGCCAGGACGACCCGGGAGAGGACGGTGTCGAAGGGCAGGTCCTGGTCACCAAGAACGACTCGGATCGTGTCGAGCCGTTTGTCGAGGCCATGGCGAAACTGGGTGGTGAGATCCACCTCGGTGACGGCGCGATCGATGTCGGCGAGGGTGTCGTGGATTTGTCACGGCAGATGTCCTAGCGTAAGGACTTAGTCGTGGAGCCATCGCAACGGGTTTACTTGAAGGGGTTAAAGCGGACACAAAGACACAGGGATTTATACTAGTTCGGCCCCTTCGATGAAGGTAAAAGCCTACGTCTAGTTGTGATGGAATTGATGTGGTTTCGATGGCTAGGGAGCAAATAAGCTTCGCCTAGGCTCGAGTTGTGGTTGTCTGTCCTGAACCGCCACGGTCGCCCCTTATATACACGTGAGTGACGCCGGTTTTGTAGAGTCCCAACCGGTTCATACTGTATCCGGTTGGTATCTCCTATTCCTAACTTACAATACAAGTCATACATCAGGCCGGTTTACAGCTATAAGTTCTAAACCGACTATAAGCCTTGGGCCTTTCCATGACTACACCACTAGCAGAGCTAACCCGGCCCAAACTTGGCCGGTTTACACCTAGTGGTAATATCCCCAACATTAGGCCCCAGATTGATTTGAACTGGTTCATGTCAATCCTTCATAAAACCTGCATCTTAGATATCTTCTTTGTGTAGTAAACCGTCACGTCGTCCTCGCCTCTGATCACTGTAAACCGGCATGACATCATTGCTTCTGGTCACTGTAAACCGGTATGACGTCATCTTGAAGTTTATCCTTTATAACGCCTTCTTTAATGACCGTCCCTGGATTCACGCGCTTGACCTAGTTTTACTGCCTTATAAATAGGACCGAAGGGTCATTCTGTTCCTTCCTTCGCTTCCTCTTCTTCTTCTTCCTTGCGCCGCTGCCTTTGGAGCTCCGTCGTCGTCATCAACGTCTGATTCGACTTTGGCCGCTGCATCAACCTGTTCGGACCAGAATACTGCGGTCTTTCTCCGCATCTCCTCCGTTTCCGGTAAATCTCTTACCCTTCTTCAGTCTGTTCGTCATCTTAGATCTGTTTCTAGGGTTCAAGCTTCATACCACGTTCTTCGTATGCTCTCACCTTTCTAGCTTTTGAACCATGCTATGAATCATGTCCTGTACCAAACGAAGACTCCTGCGTATCCGCTGCACTTTCTTATCTGAATCCCATAGATCTTCTGCATACACATGCGTATACCTTATGGTGCGTTTCCTGCCTCTTCTTTACTTCCGTGACGCACTTCCTGTTTGCTGAAAACTCGCATTTGATCCATAATAAATATGAAATCTTGTGAAACCTGTTTCTGCCCATTACCTTCGAAGCCAAGATTAGGCGGTTTAACTCACCATAGTAAATAATGCTAAACCGGCACCGGCATACCATTAGTCCCCTTGTTGAACCGCCAACATATATCGGACATCATATCATATCGAACTGATTCGTCGGAACCTCCTCCGGTTTATCATAACTTAGATCAATTACTCTGTAATGAGTACTTTCTTAAGCCGGATTCTTCCCCTTGTAGACCTCATGATGGCCAAACAGGTGTACGAATGCAACTGGGTCCCTTCTCGCGTCTCTGAGACACAACTGAATGAGTTAGTGTCGATTGGCGCTTTGGATGACCGAAATACCATCCATTGGAGGGTTCCTGGAGAGGAATGTCCTCCCACACCTCAGGAAGGTGAAGTTGTAGTTTTCGCAGATCACCTGTTCCGGGGTTTCAAACCGCCCGGGTCAAAGTTTTACCGAGACGTAATGGCCAACTTTCAACTCCGTCCCCAAGATATCGGCCCCAATTCTGTTACCAACTTGTGCCATTTTCAAGTCTTTTCAAGCATATCCGCAAGAGGAGCCTTCATTGAACTGTTAGGGATCTCTTCCACCTAAACCGTCGTGCATCGAATTCACCGATGGCCCCAATACCGAATTGGGCGGTATGGCTATCCGTAAGAGGAAGGAGATCACTTATCCCCCGTCAAACTCCACACTCATCCCAAAGAGTGGAATGCGACTTGGTTCTCTGCAAAGACACTTCTCTCAAGGCGAAAATCCTTTACCCGGTTTCCGTCAGAGCGCTCAGCAACACTCATCCCTTTCCGCAACGATTGATCGCCAAAGAGAGAAGCAAATATGCTCCACAATTATCCAAGCCGGGCTTTCATGGCCAACGGTTTGACGGGATCGATCCGCACGCTGCTGGTTATCTTGGGGCATATTGCCTCTGAGCCGACGTTCGGTTTGATGTGCCAATATACGGCAGCGTCGATGACCCACTCCGACACACCAAACTGGGCTGCTCAAGATGAAGTCACAGATTGATGAGGAAGATGCTGAATGAACCGGAGCACCTTTGTGCCCAAACCGGCTTGGCTCCTTACTGCACCTTCAACGCACCTCCTCCGGTAAGTCTCTGACTGTGTCATCATTAAATACTGCTATTGCTTTCATACTTCCAACTCTCAATTATTTCTGATCCAGGGTGATAATCCGTTTTGGAGTAAAAAAACTTTCTCAAGACAAAGCGGACAAGGCTGGGCGGCAAACCCGGCCCAAAACAAAGGTTGTCAAGAAATCCGCCCACAAAAGGAAAACCACGCTTCGTGTTCGATCCGCCATCGATGATGATGTGGGTAATCCGGAACTTGATTCTCTTGGCTTGTTTTTTACACGTCTTATTGATGACGATGCTTGTCAGGATGACGCTGAAGCCAGCAACGCTGGATTTGCCGAGGTAACCATTCTCTCTTCCGATTCAACAAACTTACCTTCACCAAAATTTCGCCGGGCAAACCGGAAGGTTAACTTTTCTCACCCTCTTGCTCACTTGGATCCCAAACTTCTTATGAAGACACACAGAACACGAGGCCCGCCAAGACAACCCGCACAATGGGAGGTAGTTACCTCTGCCGGTTTACCAAACAGCCCGCTCGAAAACGCCGCACCGAGGTTTCCAACCATTTTATTACATTGAATTCCAAAGGGTTTATTCCGTCAACCTCTTAATCCGTCCGACCGATTATCAGGTCACCTCTCATTCATCATCTGGCGAATCGTCAGCCACTCAGCTACCACCACTGAAGATAGCTGTCGGGTAAGTCAATATGACCACATGTTTGTCAATTTCTTCTGTAATGTATGTGCCTTATTTCTGAATCTTTTGTTTCTTCAGACCTAAACCGAAACCGAGCAAAAAGCTCGTTTGGAGAAAATAGTCAAGAGGCTGCGCTTGAGATCATGAGCAGCGCCGGATCTCGAAAATGTTGCCTTTGAAGACATTCGAGTGATCCCCGGTTCAAGAAGATGTGATTCCGAGGAGAGGCTGCGAGTGTTTCAATGTCTGTTGATCCGATCGCCCGTCGTCGGTTTGAAAATCCTCACGGTCCGATCAAACAGGTGTGCCACACGATCCGTCGAATCGAAGGATGACGACGTTGTAATCATCGGAACGGGCCACTCGACCCGGGAATGCTGCCACTCTAACTCGGCATCTTGTGAAGAGGACTCTTCCACTTTTAACAAGGAAAGTGGAAAGTAGAGCTGGAAACATATGCCGCTATGAGCGCCAAGATCTTCATTCCGGATATCTAAACCGCTTTACAAAGAGGCGTGATTATGAAGTCTGGCTTGGTGAAAATGATGAGAGATAAGTTTGAGGTAACACTCCTTTCCTTATCACCAATATAGTAATCCTTGTAGCCCCCAAGGGCCAGTTTGCAATCTTTGATCAAACTGGTACTTGACAACTTTCATTGATAGACTTGCAATCCTCCCTCATAACCACCAGGGCTGTTTGAAATATGCATACGTAAACCGGTACTCCAAAAACTTCCTTTAATAAAATCAAATAGCCATTAGCCCCCAAGTGCCGAGTTGAATACTTGTATTGAACTTGGGACTTTGCCTTGTATCAGTAGTAGAAAAAATGAAGGTACATTAGCCCCCAAGTGTCAAGCATATAACTATGTTGTGTGGTTGAGACTTGAACTGTAACTGTTGGCTGATCATACTGTCAATGCGCAGGCTGAGGTGAAAATCAAGGACGATCGGATTGCCGATTTACAGGCGGCATTGAAAACCCAGCAGGCCGAGACAGACAAAGCCAAGAAAGAGCTAACCAGTGCTTTGACTGCTGCGGAACAAATGAAGGAGAACAGGAAGAAGGAACAGGCGGTCTGGGCCACCGAAAAGGCCAATTTGCTTAAACGGGCCGAGAATGCTGAAGCTGCCCTTAAACCGGTGGTGGATGATCTGACAGCCGTGAAGCGGCAAGTGCATTCTATGACGGCAGCCATCTTCGGTAAGTTCCTTGTTAATAAGTGTAATATGCTTTTCTGTTGCCCCACTATTCGGTTTAAAAATATCCTGTCATTATTTGCGAGCACGCGTTGGGCACTTGGGTAATGACGCGTGCGGAAAACCGAAAGCTGTCTACACTTTAGTGGAGCAGCTATATACCGAGCCCAGCGTCATTACCACAATGTCACATAATAACCCAGCACCGTCCCTGATCCAAGACACCTTGAACCGGCTTTCCATCGTTCCTTCCCGGATTGAAGAGGTGAAGAAATCTGCTGCACGAACCGGAGCCATCAACGCCTTGATCCGGGCCAAAGCACAGGTGCGATTTTGATCCCGTGGAAGCGGCTCGGCTATATCGAGTGTGAAGGAAGACGGCTCGGACTTTAGCGAAGAGGACTTGCGTGCAATAAACCGTGCAAGACGCCCGCTTGCTTGTCAATTGGCGGAAGAAGCGATTTGGAGCACTACCAAGCCCAATACAATGATCGAACAAGCGTGTGTCGCTCCAACTTTTGAACCGAAAACTTGATCCCTCAATCCGTAAGCACACTTACGCCCGACATTGAGCCGTCGTCTTTGATTCATGAGGAAGCTGTTTTCAAGCTCGATGGGCATCGATGGACTTCGTGGATTTCAGCCAATGGGTAGAGAGGAGGATCTTTGAAGCGGCAGAGGATGAAGAAACGATCGTGAACCGTAGCGGTTTAGAAAACATCGATCATTTGGGCACTATGTTGCCTTGTAATAATTTAGGTCAAAACTTTCTTTGTCTGGGTAAGCCTTGGCAAGATCGAGGAAACTTTTGTTTAAGTCATACTCCCGCAACCAAAAGATTGAACTGGCGGCGGTGATACCGCTTGACGGTTTATAACATCAATATATCTTATGTATTGAAAATTAATTAGTATGTGATACAAATACCTTCCATATCCGGGCATAAAGCTGGCGTAGCCAATCTTGAAACGGAGGCTTTTTTGTTAAAAACCATAACCGTCTGGGGAAACAATAACCCCCACATAGGCGTCTGAATCAGCACAAGCCCCATGTTTCTCCATAAGGATGAACGGAAAAAGGTAAACCGGAAGAGAAAAACTTGTGTAATACCAAACCGTGTCTGTCGGTTTATTCTTGACAGCTAAACGGATAAAAATATTCGTCGGGTTTTAAAACGCAACAAAATTAAACACCAAATATGGCAACAAAGGCAATAACTCTTTGCAAAAGGAAAGCTTCATGGAGCTGGTCGGATGGCATTACCATGGTCGACGCAACCAAGCCCCTCAAGGCGAAGCGATGGTGCTAGTCGGCCAGGTCCCCAAAGACTCTTGGCAGTCGCCCGGCCAAGTGGTGTGACATTGGTCGGGTTCGACCAAGCCCCCAAGTGACGCTGGCCCTATTGGCCGACCAAGAGGCGTGACGGTTCAGACGTGACCGTGTCCCCAAATGATCTGGTGGCTTTCGCCTATCAAGAGGTGTTGCATTGGTTGGACACGACCAAGCCCCCAAGTGATAAATATAATGTCAAGGGGTAAACCGAGGCCGCTTTAAAAACAGAAACACTCCATGTAACCACGCATGAGAAGAAAGACAGAGACCCCGCTTTGGTTGAGGCCCTGATTTTTATTATATCGAAGATAATATATACATTGTTATGCTATGTACATAAACTGAGCCGATGACTCATGTGTAGTAAGGTCGAAGATGAGCTATATTCCACGGCCTGTTGGTCTCCTCCTCTGATGTACGTGAGTCTTTATGCTCTCGAATATCAACCAGATAGTAGGAACCGTTGTGCAGATTCTTGCTGACCACAAAGGGTCCTTCCCAAGGCGGGGATAGCTTGTGCATATCTGTCTGGTCTTGGATGAGACGAAGCACCAAATCTCCTTCCTGAAAGGCTCTGGTTTTAACCCGGCGACTGTGATAACGACGAAGATCTTGCTGGTAAATCGCCGACCGAGCGGCTGCCATATCACGCTCCTCATCCAGTAGGTCCAAAGCATCCTGTCGTGCCGCTTCATTGTCCGCTTCAACATAAGCCGCTACACGGGGCGAATCGTGCCGGATATCACTGGGGAGAACTGCTTCTGCTCCATAAACCATGAAGAAAGGCGTGTAACCAGTAGACCGGTTTGGCGTAGTATTGATACTCCATAGTACCGATGGGAGCTCTTCAACCCAGCACCCTGGTGTTCTCTGCAATGGAACCAGAAGCCGTGGTTTGATACCTCGCAAGATTTCCTGATTAGCACGCTCTGCCTGCCCGTTGGACTGGGGGTGCGCCACTGATGATACATCAAGTCGGATATGCTCACGTTCACAGAATTCTTTCATAGCTCCCTTGGACAGATTAGTGCCATTGTCAGTAATGATACTGTGTGGAAAGCCAAACCGGAAAATCACCTTTTGATGAAGCGCACCGCTGTTGCCGCATCACACTTCTCGTGAGTTCGCTTCAACCCACTTGGTGAACTTGTCCACTTGCCACTAACAGGTGGGTCTTCTTATCTTTGGATCGCTTAAAAGGCCCGACCATATCCAGCCCCCATGTTGCAAACGGCCATGTTATTGGCATCATCCTCAACTCTTGTGCCGGTACATGGGCACGTCTGGAGAATTTCTGACACCCATCGCACCGTTTGAGCAAGTCCTCTGCATCAGCATGAGCAGTTAACCAGTAAAATCCATGACGGAATGCCTTCGCCACCAGGGACTTTGAACCGGCATGATGCCCACAATCCCCTTCATGGATTTCTCGTAAAATTTCGCAACCTTCCTCAGGGGAAACACAGCGTTGAAACGCCCCTGAAACACTGCAATGATGCAACTCACCATTAATAATCGTCATAGACTTGGAGCGCCGGATTATCTGCCTGGCCAGAACCTCATCGTCTGGCAATTCTCCTCGAGTCATATATGCAAGATAAGGCACCGTCCAATCTGGAATAGCATGTAATGCTGCCACCAACTGGGCCTCCGGGTCAGGAATTGCCAAATCCGCTTCACCAGGGAGCTGAACCGACGGGTTGTGCAAGATGTCGAGGAAGACATTAGGGGGAACCGGTTTTCGCTGAGAACCCAAACGGCTTAAAGCGTCTGCCGCTTCATTCTTCCGGCGATCCACATGATCCACTTGATATCCCTTGAAGCACCCTGCAATGTTATCCACCTCTCGTCGATATGCAGCCATGAGGGGTCCTTAGAATCCCAAGTGCGGATACTTGCTGCGCCACCAGTCCGAAGTCACCAAAGCACTTAACCCGGCTTAAGTTCATCTCCTTAGCCATCCGGAGACCATGGAGCAAAGCTTCGTACTCAGCTGCGTTATTAGTACAAGGGAACATTAGACGGAGAACGTAACAAAACTTATCACCTCGTGGGGAAGTTAACACGACTCCAGCCCCCGAGCCTTCCAACTGCCTGGATCCATCGAAGTGGATAGTCCAGTATGTATGATCTGGCTTCTCCTCCGGTGCTTGTAACTCCGTCCAGTCATTAATAAAATCAACAAGTGCTTGTGATTTCACTGCTGTGCGTGGTGTATACTTGAGCCCATGTGACCCAAGATCAATGGCCCATTTTGCGATCCGGCCAGTCGCTTCCCGGTTTTGTATGATATCACCCAAAGGAGCTGAACTAACCACTGTAATAGGATGCCCTTGGAAATACTGTTTCAGCTTCCGGCTGGCCATAAAAACACCATAGACTAGCTTACGCCAATGCGGATACCTCTGCTTGGACTCAATAAGTACCTCATCGATATAATAAACGGCCGTTGAACCGGATATTCCTTTCCTGCCTCCTTGCGCTCTACCACAATGGCTACGCTCACCGCTCGTGCATTGGCTGCCACATATAATAACAGCGGTTCCTTGTCGACCGGAGCCGCAAGGACAGGCGGATTGGCCAATTGCCGCTTTAGGTCCTCGAAAGCTTCGTCAGCAGCTGGACTCCAGACGAAATGATCTGCCTTCCTCAGCATTTGGTATAAAGGAATAGCCTTCTCTCCGAGGCGGCTGATAAACCGCTCAATGCCGCAATCCGCCCGCCAAGCGTTGAACATCGTTGATACACCGGTTTAGCCAAGGAGGTGATCGCTTTAATTTTCTCCGGATTAGCCTCGATTCCTGTTAGACACGGGAACCCCAATAACTTGCCGGCGGAACACCAAAAACACACTTGGCGGATTAAGCATCATCTTATAAATGTGAGGTTGTCGAAGGTCTCCTTCAAATCGTCCACCAGCGTCTCCTTACATCTTGATTTCACCACAATGTCATCCACATAAGCATGCACATTGCGGCCGATCTGTGTATGCAAGCAATTTACACACACCGCGATAAGTAGCTTGGGGCTCTTGAGCCCAAAAGGCATAGACACATAGCGAAGGCTCCAAAGGGAGTTATAAGCGCCGTTTTCTCCTGGTCCTTGACTGCCATTTTGATCGATGATATCCAGTATCGTCCAAAAGCTTAAACGCTCACATCCTGCCGTGGCATCAATAATCTGATCAATGCGGGGAGAGCAAAAGGATCTGCTGGACAAGCCTTGTTAAGATCTGTGTAGTCCACACACATCGCCGGTGCCGTTTTCTTAAGGACCAGCACCGGATTAGCAAGCCACTCTGGATGAAACACCTCGATGATAAAGCCAGCTGCCAGAAGCCTGGCTACTTCTTCTCCAATGGCCTTGCGTACTCGGAGACGGATAGATCACCCTGCTTGAGGTTGCGGTACTTGCGGTTGAGGATCATGAAGCGGGCAGCGCGGTTGGCGAGGAAGTAGTTGCGGATCTTGTTCCAGAGGGTGAAGGTGGTGGTGGCGCCGACGACGTGGTCGCACATGGTGTACGAGAGGGTGGCGTAGATCCAGAGAACAACGTGGGCATCGAGCTCGCGATAGGTGGCGGAAGCATTGGGTGGCGGCGGGTGCTCGACGAGGTGGGAGACGCCGTAGCGGACAAGGACCATGAGGAAGAAGGTTTTCCACTTGTGGTAATTGTGATCAGCGGGGTTGAGGAGGAACTTGATGTGGTTGGTGATGTGATCCAGAAAGATGGGGTGGCGAGGAGTGGGCGCCGGAGGAGCAGGCGGGGCAGCGGTGGTGAACAGAGGGGCGAACTAGGTGCCCGCGGCGGGCCGGTGCCGTTGGTTGGAGTAGGGGAGGTGCCGAAGACGAACGGCGGTGAGGACGCAGAGGAGGTGGCCGCAGCTGGCGCCGTTGAGGAGGAGGAGAGATCACCGGGGGAGGTGGTGGAGCTCGTTGCGGCGGCGGCGGAGGAGGGAGAGGAGGCTATGGGGCGCCTGATGTCTGATACCAAGTTGGAGAATTGGATTGTATTCACTGCAGATCAGTTTACACCATTCTCATACATATACACAGAGAGGCTCCACAAAATGTGGCACGCAGGCCACGAGCCTTGCTAGATCCTATAATCTAGGAGTGGACTAGGTTTACAATACACAATGGTACAATCTCATAGTTACATGTTTAACAGGATTAATGGATGGCTAATTCTGTATTGGCCACGTGTTGTTCTTTGGAGTTGCCACGTGTTGTTCTCCGTTCGATGCTGTGCTATGTCGTGCATGCCGCGCAGTGGAATTTACGAATTTTCTCCCATTGTTGTTTAGGTGAAGGGACATAAGTTACAGCCCGGGCCAGACCAATTCAGGCTCGTCATCTCGTGGACGAGCGTCTGTTCTGCGTCAGCACCCGGACCGGACGGCTAGAAAAAACACATGCTCTGGTTTGTCCACCATTTTGTATTAGCACATAATCCCTCCGTTCTAAAATACTTGTCGTAATTTTAGTTCAAAATATGTGACAGTGTTTTTACTACGACCTGAATTCTTTTATGCAAACAATTCATTGAAATCTGGCATGTTCACACCCCGATTAACCCACTCAAAATAAGCATCCTCTGTCACAGTACATTTTCAACCAATTGTCATGCTGATTCTTAAGTGGTAAACACGGAACCCACTAAACCATATGTTTCATTGGACGCAAAAAAACATATGTTTGACTAATTAAGCATTGTTAGTACACATCTTGTCTTCTAAGGTTTGTTTAGTACACATCTTTTTCTTAAGATTTGTTTAGAGCATCTCTAGCCATTATCCTGTCTTATAACTCCTAAAAAATGAACAAATTGAGCATCACCAAAATTCACCCAGAAAAAGAGAGGAAAAAGGAGGAATTTTACATATTCGGCATTGTGTTGGGCACGTGATGTGCATGATCATCCCCACCAGCGGAGATGGCCGTAGGGAGTGTCGGAGAAAGTGTAGGGGTGGCCAAAGCCTTGTCATCGGCCAACAGAACTAGGGCGGGCGGCCGAGAAGGAGTGGTCGGGGATGGTCGTGGCCTTGCCACCTATCTTCACGGACAGTGTTATAGACCGCGCGACCTTCATCCCTAGTTGCTTATCTTGCTGGGTCGTCGATGGTTGTAGCATTGTCGTCGGTGAGGTACCGACGATTGGAGGCGTGTCTAGAGGTGGGGAGGGGTTAGAGCAGCCATTCCATCGGCGAGCGGGGGTGGCGGCGGCATGCGTCAACAACACGGGAAGAGGATGAGATGTGGCGGGAGAGAGGAAGGAAGGAGGAAATTTTTTGATGGCTGCTAAAGCCTGCTATGTCGTGGAGATGTTTGAGTGTTAACTCTTTAAGTTTTGATGAGAAATTAAACATTGGTGGAAGCACTAGGCATGGTTTAACTCCTCAAAATAGAGTCCATCTAGGGGTTAAATGTTTTTTTCTAGGAAAATAGCTAGAGATGCTCTTAGTACATGACTATGTCCAATTAAATGCCCTAGAAATACTCACTCCAAAAACCAACCAATTATCCTTATGTTTGTCCTCTTATGTTGGCTTATGATTGGCAATAAATCACAATAGCCTCTTTTGTGAGAGAGGGGGAGCGGGCGGTGGGGGGAGTATGTTGTTAATTGGTCCACAGAAGTGACCCAGTGGTACCCATGTACATGGCGGGACGCCACCTGTTTTTTCATTTAGTTATTTTTGGCTTTAACGTCTTTTCTTTTCTATTTTTCTTCACTAAAATAATTTGCTCGCAAAAATTGTGATAGTTTAAAAATCAAGAAATCATAAAATGTTCGTGAATTAGAAAAATGTTCATGATTTTGAAAATTATTTGGGATCATTAAATGATTGTAGATTCAAAAAATGTTCATGATTAAAAAATCTTTTGGAAATCAGAGAATTTTCATTATTTAAAAAGGATGTTCTCTTATTAAAAAATCATGAATTAAAAAACACAAATTTGAAAAATATTCTTAGAATTTTCTAAAATGTTAAGTCAATTAAAATAAAATCATGATTCGAGAAAGATCATGATTTTCCAAAAACAAATCTGCAAATTCGGAAATAATTTACAATTTTTTTAAAATTCCTGAATGTTAAAAAATTTCAAATTTGAATAAAATATTTGTGAATTCGAGAAAATGTTCTTGATTGCAAACATCTTTACTATTTACATAAGATTAAGAAATTTGAAAGATGTATGAAAATGAAAAAGAGAGAAGAAAAAAGAAAGGAAAAATGAAAAATGAAAAAAATGAAAGAAAAGGGAAAGAAAAGAAAAAACAAACATGAAAAAAGTAATCTTTAATACCACCAAATAGGACTGGCTGTCCTAGTGGGCCAGATTCGGAGGAACCCCAGCAGGACCATGTTTCCTATAACCTGCTTAGGGCTGTATAGTGATTGATAATGCGGAAATCCCTTTTGGTGACCGAGCTCCAATGAGGCCTTCAAATTCAAATTTCAAATTTCATCAAAATTCATATTTTTATGTTACAAAAAATTGTGAAAAAAAACACAGATATACATGAAGGCATAACACACATGTGTGTAAATTTTCAGGGCAAAATACGTTAAAATGAGGGCTGTGCAAAATAATCAAATATGGAGCTGTTTAACACGTGATACTATTCATCCTCTCAGACCATGAATTTGTCTTTTTATACAGGTCGCAACTCAAGTTATTTCATCATGAATTTTTACACACATGTGGGTTACATCTTTACGTACACGCATATTTTTTTTCAGATTTTTTTGAAACATTGAAGTTTGAATTTGAATTTTTCAAACATAAAGGGCTCCATGGAGCTCGGCCTCCAAAACGCCAATGCAATCTTATCTCAAGACCGTCACGTATTTAAAAGAAGACAATAAAAAAAGGGTCCCCTTAACTGCCACACGTGTGGCATGGAAAGGAAACCGCCCGCACGCCTCGTGTGGCATGGATAGGAACCCGCCCGCACGACCGCGTCCGGGCGCGCAATTGCATAGCCCGCACGTCCGGTGTGTGGCAACCACGCCCGCACGACCCCGTCCGGGCCAGACGACCCCGCTGCCCGCACGATCCATCCGTTCCCGGCCTCCGATCGATCCCCACTCTCGACTGCCGCCATCGTCCCCCACCTCTCGAACCCCTACCTCCGTCACCGGCCTTCTCTGGTTGCCATGGCAACCAAAGCAGATCCGTAGGGCCTTCCCACCGCAAACCACACACCAACCCTCCCCCACCCCCAGCCCCCCACTCCAACCCCGCCCTCCAAAGACGATCAACTAAAAGCAGGTGAAATCTCCCGATCTCATACTGCTTCTCATCCTTCTTCTGGGCAAAAAATTGCAAATTTATAGATGAAGGTGGCGACTGGATCCATGCTATAGGGGTAAAACACTACATGGTTCGGTGTATCTTCGCATTTGCCAAGCAGAATACACCAGATCTGCCATGTACTACGCTTGAGATTAACTTAAGTTCCTAGTTTGATTGACACAAGAAGTTGGTAATGAAATGGATGAGTAGGAATCCCTTAAAAAGGAGAGGAATGACAAATTTGGAATAAAGGGGGTGGGAAAAATTAATTGCCACTTGTGTATAACGTCAGTTGCCACCTTTCGTTGTCAGTAACTGCCACCAAGTTGACCTGTTGCTTGCCATCCTATTGTAGTGGATGTTGCCATCTAATCGAACGGATAGCTAGCACCCAATTTTTTTAGAAAAAAGAGTGTCCATGTGCATGTCCTACTTGCCGTGATGTGTTGGTTGCCTACGCATGAAAATGTGATAACACTGACGTGTTATCTTCTACGTGCAAGCAGCAGAAGAATAGAATTCTTGTGGATTGTTGATGCGTTCTTGTTCATGTATTGATTAAGAACACATTGGAAGAAACGAGACGCGGAAAGAATGAATCACGAAGATGGCGCTGATACTTGGTGTTCTCAAAGGCTAGAAACGCCCACTTGGGATGCATCAGAGTACAGTCAACTCATTTCTGCAGGGTCGTTGCTGCCACTACTAGAATAGTATGCAGGCATTGGTATGATGTGTGATAACAAAAGAAAAGAACAGTTGCCATGTTCGCAACAATGAAGATGACATTCTACTTATGTCGTACACTGTCATTTTTTTGCAGGTTCTTATGACCAAAACACACTCAGGGGGCCTCCGTGGCAAGTTCAGTCACAGGACGCTAACACTGACAAATGTACGGGCAGCCAACTTCAACTAGCTAATATGGCTAGTCAAGGTAACGCATACGAAAAAGAACACATACTGGTCTGGACATGAAAAATAAACTTGCAAAAGTTGGCAAAAGACTCACGAGTTATGATGGGTGAAAATGCAGAGCCTTCATGCAGCACGTGGCATCAGGCAGCACCCATGTACCTGCCATCGATGTCATACATAGGTGAGTCCATAAAAAAGTGAAGTCGCGGACGGTGAATTAGCAGAAGGAGCATAGTTGACAACTGCAGTTGCCATGGCTAGACAATTGCAATTGCCATGGATAAATAACTGCAGTTGTCATCCCTGGACAACTATTGTTGCCCTCCCTGGACAACTGCAGTTGCCATGGAGGAACAACTGCAGTTGCCATGCCAGGACAACTGCAGTTGCCATGCTAGCACAAACTGCATTTGCCATGTATTGACCAGCTACTACGATGCTTACAGGTTATTACGGTGGTGGTACCCCGGCAAACGTCTCGTGGCAAGCTTCACGGATTGCAGATACAGCACGTCAATTTGGTGTCACAGACCACACAAGATGGGCACATGTAGCACAACACGGTAAGGAAAAAATTGAACCACAAAAGAGCACTACATTTGTTTTTGTGGCAAAAAATAGCACATGACGAAAAAGAAGATTAGTAGTAGTGATGGTGGACAAAACCAAGCATAAAACGCTAACAAGTGGTTGTGTGCAATGAATCATGTATTGTCTTCAAAAATTTGCCAACTGCTAAAAGCATGTGTGCAGCACTAATGGTTGATCGCATTTGCCTAGTGAGATTAGGCTTAGAATGCAAGAGTTTTGATGCTAGTGTTGGGGAACGTAGTAATTTCAAAAAAATTCCTACGCACACGCAAGATCATGGTGATGGCATAGCAACGAGAGGGGAGAGTGTTGTCCACGTACCCTCGTAGACCGTAATCGAAAGCGTTAGCACAACGCGGTTGATGTAGTCGTACGTCTTCACGATCCGACCGATCCAAGCACCGAACGTAAGGCACGTCCGAGTTCAGCACACGTTCAGCTCGATGGCGATCCCGGGCTCCGATCCAGCAAAGCAGGGGATGAGTTCCGTCGACCTGACGGCGTGGTAGCGATGATGATGTTCTACGCGCAGGCTTCGCCTAGAACTCATGACGATATGACTGAGGTGGAATATGGTGGAGGGGGCACGACACGGCTAAGGAACGATCGTAGATCAACTTGTGTGTTCATGTGGTGCCCCCCGCCTATATATAAAGGAGCAAGGGGGAGGCCGGCAGGCCCAAGGGGGGCGCGCCAGGAGGAAGAGTCCTCCTCCTAGTAGGAGTAGGACTCTTCCTTTCCTACTCCTACTAGGAGGGGGAAGGAAGGGGAGAGGGGAAGGAAGAGGCGCCCCCTCTTAGTCCATCGGACCAGAGGAGAGGGGGCGGGCGGCCCACCCTGGCCGCCTCTCTCTTCAACCAATGCCCATGTGGCCCATTAACTCTCCGGGGGTTCGGTAACCCTCCGGCACTCGGTTTTCTCCAAAACGTCCGGAACACTTCCGGTGTCGAATATAGTCGTCAATATATCAATCTTTATGTCTCGACCATTTCGAGACTCCTCGTCATGTCCGTGATCACATCCGGTACTCGAACAAACTTGGTACATCAAAACTTATAAACTCATAAAAACTGTCATCGTAACGTTAAGCGTGCGGACCCTACGGGTTCGAGAATTATGTAGACATGACCTAGAACTATTCTCGATCAATAACCAATAGCGGAACCTGGATGCCCATATTGGTTCCTACATATTCTACGAAGATCTTTATCGGTCAAACCGCTTAACAACATCGTTGTTCCTTTGTCATCGAGTATGTTACTTGCCCGAGATTCGATCGTCGGTATCCAATACCTAGTTCAATCTCGTTACCGCAAATCTCTTTACTCGTTACGTAATGCATCATCCGTAACCAACTTATTGGTCACATTGCTTGCAAGGCTTTATAGTGATGTGCATTACCGAGAGGGCCAGAGATAACTCTCCGACAATCGGAGTGACAAAACCTAATCTCGAAATATGCCAACTCAACATGTACCTTCGGAGACACATGTAGTACTCCTTTATAATCACCCGATTACGTTGTGACGTTTGGTAGTACCAAAGTGTTCCTCCGTAAGCGGAGTTGCATAATCTCATAGTTACTGAGAACATGTATAAGTCATGAAGAAAGCAATAGCAATATACTAAGCGATCAAGTGCTAGGCTAACGGAATGGGTCATGTCAATCACATCATTCTCCTAATGATGTGATCCCATTAATCAAATGACAACACATGTCTATGGTTAGGAAACATAACCATCTTTGATTAATGAGCTAGTCAAGTAGAGGCATACTAGTGACGTTGTGTTTGTCTATGTATTCACACATGTATTATGTTTCCGGTTAATACAATTCTAGCATGAATAATAAACATTTATCATGATATGAGGAAATAAATAATAACTTTATTATTGCCTCTAGGGCATATTTCTTTCAGTCTCCCACTTGCACTAGAGTCAATAATCTAGTTCACATCGCCATGTGATTTAACACCAATATTCACATCTATATGTGATTAATACACATAGTTCACATCATCATGTGATCAGCACCCAAAGGGTTTACTAGAGTCAATAATCTAGTTCACATTGCTATGTGATTAACACCCAAAGAGTACTAAGGTATGATCATGTTTTTCTCGTGAGAGAAGTTTAGTCTCCGGGTCTGTCACATTCAGAGCCGTATGTATTTTGCAAATATTCTATGTCTACAATGCTCTGCACGGAGCTACTCTAGCTAATTGCTCCCACTTTCAATATGTATCCAGATTAAGACTTAGAGTCATCTGGATCAGTGACAAAACTTGTATCGACGTAACCCTTTACGACGAACCTTTTGTCACCTCCATAATTGAGAAAACTATCCTTATTCCACTAAGGATAATTTTGACCAATGTCCAGTGATCTACTTCTAGATCACTATTGTACTCCCTTGCCAAATCAGGGCAGAGTATACAATAGGTGCGGTCCATAGCATGGCATACTTTTATAGAACCTATGGTGATGCATAGGGAATGACTTTCATTCTCTTTCTATTTTCTGCTATGGTCGGGATTTGAGTCTTACTCAATTTCATACCTTTGCAACATAGGCAAGAACTCTCTCTTTGACTGTTCTATTTTGAACTATTTCAAAATCTTGTCAAGGTATGTACTCATTGAAAATCTTATCAAGCGTCTTGATCTATCTCAATAGATCTTGATGCTCAATATGTAAGTAGCTTTACTGAAGTCTTTCTTTTAAAGAACTTCTTTCAAACACTCCTTTATGCTTTGCAGAATAATTCTACATTATTTCCGATCAACAATATGTCATTCACATATACTTATCAGAAATGTTGTAGTGCTCCCACTCACTTTCTTGTAAATACAGGCTTCACCGTAAGTCTGTACAAAACAATATGCTTTGATCAACTTATCAAAGCGCATATTCCAACTCTGAGGTGCTTGCACCAGTCCATAGATGGATTGGTGGAGCTTGCACATTTTGTTAGCACCTTTAGGATTGACAAAACCTTCTGGTTGAATCATATACAACTCTTCTTTAAGAAAACCATTAAGGAATGTAGTTTTGACATCCATTTGCCATATTTCATAAAATGTGGCAATTGCTAACATGATTCGGACAGACTTAAGCATCGCTACAATTGAGAAAATCTCATTGTAGTCAACACCTTGAACTTTTCAAAAACCTTTTTGCGACAAGTCGAGCTTTGTAGATAGTAACACTACTATCAACGTCCGTCTTCCTCTTGAAGATCCATTTATTTTCTATGGTTTGCCGATCATCGGGAAAGTCCACCAAAGTCCACACTTTGTTCTCATACATGGATCCTATCTCAGATTTCATGGCCTCCAGCCATTTTGAGGAATCTGGGCTCATCATCGCTTCCTCATAGTTCGTAGGTTCGTCATGGTCAAGTAACATGACTTCCGAATAGGATTACCGCACGACTCAGTGCGGATCTTACTCGTAGACCCACGAGGTTCTGTAGTAACTTGATCTGAAGTTTCATGATCATCATCATTAGCTTCCTCACTAATTGGTGTCGCAATCACTAGAACTGATTTCTGTGATGAACTACTTTCCAATTCGGGAGAAGGTGCAATTACCTTATCAAGCTCTACTTTCCTCCCACTCACTTCTTTCGAGAGAAACTTCTTCTCTAGAAAGGATCCATCTTAGCAACGAATAACTTGCCTTCGGATCTGTGTAAGAAGGTGTACCCAACAGTTTCCTTTGGGTATTCTATGAAGACGCACTTCTCTGATTTGGGTTTGAGCTTATCAGGATGAAATTTTTCACAAAAGCATCACAACCCCAAACTTTAAGAAACAACAACTTGGGTTTCTTGCTAAACCACAGTTCATATGGTGTCGTCTCAACGGATTTAGATGGTTCCCTTTTTAACGTGAATGCAGATGTCTCTAATGCATAACCCCAAAACAATAGTGGTAAATCAGTAAGAGACATCATAGATCGCACCATAACAATAAAGTGCAGTTACGACATTCGGACACACCATAACGTTGTGGTGTTCCAGGTGGCGTGAGCTGTGAAACTATTCCACATTGTTTTAATTGAAGACCAAACTCGTAACTCAAATATTCGTCTCCGCGATCAGATCGCAGAAACTTTATTTTCTTGTTACGATGATTTTTCCATTTCACTCTAAAATTCTTTGAACATTTCAACTATTTTAGACTTATGTTTCATCAAGTAGATATACCCATATCTGCTCAAATCATCTGTGAAGGTGAGAAAATAACGATACCCACCGCGAGCGTCAACATTCATTGGACCACAAACATCAGTATGTATGATTTCCAACATATCAGTTGCTCGCTCCATAGTTCCGGAGAACGACGTTTTAGTCATCTTGCCCATGAGGCACGTTTCGCAAGTACCAAGTGATTCATAATCAAGTGATTCCAAAAGCCCATCAGTATGGAGTTTCTTCATGCGCTTTACACCGATATGACCTAAACGGCAGTGCCACAAATAAGTTGCACTATCATTATTAACTTTGCATCTTTTGGCATCAATATTATGAATATGTGTATCACTACGATCGAGATCCAACAAACTATTTTCATTGGGTGTATGACCATTGAAGGTTTTATTCATTTAAACAGAACAACAATTATTCTCTGATTTTAAATGAATAACCGTATTGCTATAAACATGATCAAATCATATTCATGCTGAACGCAAACGCCAAATAACATTTATTTAGGTTTAACACTAATCCCGAAAGTATAGGGAGTTTTGCGATGATGATCATATCAATCTTGGAACTACTTCCAACACTCATCATCACTTCCCTTTCAACTAGTCTCTGTTTATTCTGTAACTCCTGTTTCGAGTTACTAATCTTAGCAACCGAACAAGTATCAAATACTCAGGGGCTACTATAAACACTAGTAAGGCACACATCAATAACATGTATATCAAATATACCCTTGTTCACTTTGCCATCCTTCTTATCCACCAAATATTCAGGGTATTTCCGCTTCCAGTGACCATTTCCTTTGCAGTGTAAGCACTCAGTTTCAGGCTTTCGTTCAGCTTTGTGCTTCTTCATGGGAGTGACAACTTGTTTGCCATTCTACTTGAAGTTTCCCTTTCTTTCCCTTTGCCCTTTTCTTGAAACTAGTGGTCTTGTCAATCATCAACACTTGATGCTCTTTCTTGATTACTACCTTCGTCGATTTCAACATCACGAAGAGCTCGGGAATCGTTTTCGTCATCCCTTTTATACTATAGTTCATAACGAAGTTCTAGTAACTTAGTGATGGTGACTAGAGAATTCTGTCAATCACTATCTTATCTGGAAGATTAACTCCCACTTGATTCAAGCGATTGAAGTACCCAGACAATCTGAGCACATGCTCACTAGTTGAGCGATTCTCCTCCATCTTTTAGCCATAGAACTTGTTGGAGACTTCATATCTCTCAACTCGGGCATTTGGTTGAAATATTAACTTCAATTCCTGGAACATCTTATATGGTCCATGATGTTCAAAACATCTTTGAAGTCCCGATTCTAAAGCCGTTAAGCATGGTGCACTAAACTATCAAGTAGTCATCATATTGAGCTAGCCAAACGTTCATAATGTCTGCATCTGCTCCTGCAATAGGTCTGTCACCTAGCGTGCATTAAGGACATAATTCTTCTGTGCAGCAATGAGGGTAAACCTTAGATCACGGATCCAATCCGCATCATTGCTACTAACATCTTTCAACTCAATTTTCTCTAGGAACATATCAAAAAAACATATGAAAGCAACAACGCAAGCTATTGATCTACAACATAATTTGAAAAATACTACCAGGACTAAGTTCATGATAAATTTAAGTTCAATTAATCATACTACTAAAGAACTCTCACTTAGATAGACATCCCTCTAATCATCTAAGTGATTACGTGATCCATATCAACTACACCATGTCCGATCATCACGTGAGATGGAGTAGTTTCAACGGTGAACATCAATATGTTGATCATATCTACTATATGATTCACGCTCGATGAGGGAGTCCTGGACTAGGGGGTGTCCGGATAGCCGGACAATCATCGTCAGCCGGACTCCAAGACTATGAAGATACAAGATTGAAGACTTCGTCCCGTGTCCGGATGGGACTTTCCTTGGCGTGGAAGGCAAGCTTGGCAATACGGATATGTAGATATCCTACCATTGTAACCGACTTTGTGTAACCCTAGCCCTCTCCAGTGTCCATATAAACCGGAGGGCTTTAGTCCATAGGACGAACAACCATTACAACAATCATACCATAGGCTAGCTTCTAGGGTTTAGCCTCCTTGATCTCGTGGTAGATCCACTCTTGTACTACCCATATCATCAATATCAATCAAGCAGGAGTAGGGTTTTACCTCCATCGAGAGGGCCCGAACACAGGTAAAACATCGTGTCCCTTGTCTCATGTTACCATCCGCCTAGACGCACATTCGGGACCCCCTACCGAGATCCGCGGTTTGACACCGACATTGGTGCTTTCATTGAGAGTTCCTCTATGTCGTCACCGATAGGCTTGATGGCTTCTTCAATCAACAACGCCATCCAGGTGAGACTTTTCTCCCGGACAGATCTTCAGATTCGGGGTAACCGCGATCGGGCAATTCACTTGGCCATCCGAGCAGATCGAAGCTTCGCCCGCCGTCAGTCGATTAGGAAGCCTAAACTTCACGGCAGATATCCGCGGAGACTTGATCTTCGACGGATCCAAGCCGCAGCCGAGCGTGCCTCACTGTCACGATGGGTATGATCTAGCTCTGCCGCCGGACAGTACTTTTGAGGCTGCACACGAATCCGCACCGACCCATAATTCAGAGCCAATCGCGCAGATCGAGGACGGGTGGCTGGACACCGCCTCGAGAGTTGCAACTTCCACGGCGATGGAGTCGAACACTGACCTTGTCCCTTATAAAGCTCGTGACTCCGAGGTGCCGGACTCCCTGCCGGACTCCGAACCTCCTGCGCCCCTGCCAATCGAATCTGATTGGGCGCCGATCATGGAGTTCACCGCCGCGGACATCTTTCAGCACTCACCCTCTGGCTACATCTTAAATTCGCTAAAGCATCTCTCGCTATTCGGAGAGCCCTGGCCGGACTATGGCCAGGATGGTTGGGATACGGACGACGAAGAAATTCAAAGCCCACCCACCACCCACTTTGTAGCAACTGTCGAAGATTTAACAGACATGCTAGATTACGACTCCGAAGACATCGACGGTATGGACGACAATGCCGGAGACGATCAAGAACCAGCGCTCACCGAGCAATGGAAGGCCACCCCAACCCATGATGTATATATGGTGGACACCCCAAAAGGAAGCGATAACGAGGACCAACGGGGCGCGGCAAAGGATAATCCCGCCGACAAACAACCAAAACGGCGACGCAGACGCCGCCCTAAGTCCCGCCTCGACAACAACAGTGCTCCTAATGACCCACCAATAGAGCAGGCAAGCGGTGGGCGCATTTAACATGCAACCAAGCAACCGTCCGAACAGGACGAATCAGATAATCAATCCATGCCCGGCGAAACCAATAGTCCAGACGACCTCACGCCGGACACACCACCGGAGAATAAGAGCCTTCACAAAAGACTCGTCGCCACTGCAAGAAGTCTAAAGAAGGAAAAACGGAAGCTCAAAACAGCGGAAGACATACTCAGAATGAGGTCGAGCAAAGTGCTCAAAACCGCAGACAAATACGGCAATGGCCATCAATCAAAGAGCTACACGAAGCGCAAACTGCTGCCAGAATTTGACAAGGAAGCCATAGAACCCCCACAGTTAAAAAACAAAGAAGCCGCCTGGCCGGATAGACGGCCAGATGACAGGCCAAAAATGACAAGTGGCGCCGCACACAAGCCGACTCATGATCCTGGGAAAACAGATGGCCCAGCCAGGTCCATTTACGGGCCAAAAAAGAGGGCCCCAGGAAGCAACACAACATGCCAAGTGTTCGAAGACAGCGGCACACCGAAATCTGGGCGCCAAGACACCCACTATGTTTCACCAATGAGGTCTTTGGATCATGAATTTCCAAAGAGGGTTTAAACCCATAAACATAGAGGCTTACGACCGAACAACAGACCCTGGAGTCTGGATAGAGGATTATATACTACACATACACATGGCTAGAGGAGATGATCTCCACGCCATAAAATATCTACCCCTCAAGATCAAAGAGCCAGCTCGGCATTGGCTCAAAAGCCTCCCAGAAAACACTGTTGGAAGTTGGGAAGAGCTTGAGGATGCGTTTCGAGCAAATTTTCAAGGGACTTATGTCCGTCCTCCGGATGCAGACGATCTAAGTCATATAACTCAACAGCCTAGAGAGTCAGCGTGCAAATTCTGGAACAGGTTCCTTACTAAAAAGAACCAAATAGTCGACTGTCCGGACGCTGAAGCCTTAGCAGCTTTTAAACACAGCGTCCGAGATGAATGGCTCGCCAGACACCTCGGCCAAGAGAAGCCGAGGACAATGGCCGCGCTAACAAGCCTCATGACCCGCTTTTGCGCGGGGGAAGACAGTTTGCTAGCAAGATGCAGCACCAGCGACCCAAGTACATCCGAGATCAGAGATGGAAACGGAAAATCACGGCGCAGAAAAGATCAGCGCTGGAATAAAGAGAAAAGCCCAAAGAACACGGCGGTCAACGCCGGATTCAAAAGCTCGCAGCCAAACAACAAAACACTGCCTCTTAAGGACAACAGTGATGAGCTATCCAACTTAAACAAAATTTTGGATCGGATATGTCAAATCCACAGTACCTCCGGAAGGCCTGCAAACCACACCCACCGAGATTGTTGGGTTTTCAAACAGTCCGGCTGACTCAACGCCGAACACAAGGGGCTCGACGCACCAAGCGATGACGATGAACCCCACCAGCAGAGCACCGGAAAACAAAAGACTTTCCCACAAGAAGTCAAAACAGTAAACTCACTTCATGTGATATTACGGAAAAACAATGCGGCACCCACTAAAATAAGTGCCGCACGGTCCACCCCAGCGGAACCTCGAAGTTGGATGTCAAAACCAATCACTTTCGACCACCTGGATTATTCCAGAAGCATTCGAAACGCAGGATGGACTGCTCTGATATTGGATCCTATAATCGACAGACTACAATCTACACAAGTCCTGATGGACGGCGGCAGTGATTTAAACCTGCTATATCCGAACACAATCCGCAAGTTGGGGATAGACCTTACTAAAATTCGACATAGCCGCACTTCCTTTAAAGGAGTGACGCCAGGCCCTTACGCCAATTGCACAGCCTCCGTATTACTAGAAGTTGTGTTCGGGTCACCGGACATCTTCCGACGCGAAAAGCTAATCTTCCATGTCGCCCCATTCAAAGGTAGCTATCAAGCACTATTGGGACGTGAAGCTTTTGTCCGCTTTAACGCCATACCACATTACGCGTCTCTTACCCTTAAAATGCCCGGTCCACGTGGCATAATTTCATTAAGAGGGTCATTCAAAGACCCCGGACACGGCTAGACGAGTCCGGCATAAATAAGCTAGGGGCTCCCTAGCCGCACACCCCTTCATAAGGGGCTGTGCATATAAGCAATAATGAGCTAATATAGACTCAGCTTTATTCGTTTCTTAATATTTTTCATGCACTTTTTCGCACGATTTCCTTTCAAACTAAGTTCCTCTCTTTTTACAGATGAACAACGTGCACACCCGTCCAGGATAACGGCACAACGGAGACACAGACACAGACGTGCAGTAGGGACCCGTTGCAAGGATTCTTTTCAGATTAAGACCCTGCGTAAACCTTTTTTACTGTCTCTTGTTACTGTAATCCCCTGGTTTCTCATTATAACCAGAGTGGAGACTGATGTTTTGGCATCGGCCGCGTCAGAGGACCTCGCCCGTACCTGGACACTATGGGCTTAGGGCATTGTTCTGCCCATTATCATAAAGACCGAACACCTTAGGGTGTGTTCGGCGTCTCAAGTTAGGCCTTATATGCATCAGCTCCGAATCATGTCTTTGGTCAAATGTTGGGTTTGCCCGGCTCCTGTGTTTTGCTGCCTTACGTTCAGTATCATCGGCTAACGCGCACCGGAGAACTCTTGTGATTGTGCCCCGTTAATTTGGCGAGCACCTCGATGAAAGCCAAAATTATTTGTCATGATACTGCGAGAGACTGGTCAACCACTCGATCGACCATCGGAATGTTTAGAATTCTCCGCTTGACGAAGGACCGTTTCGGTCAGCACATACGCGCTCGAATTCGAGAGCGCGGTGCCCCTGTGGGCTATATCGTAGTCCCACCTCGAACTCAATGGCTAAGTGAAAGTGATAAAGCATCATAGTCCGGTTGCCTCGTTTGCTACACTACCACCTCCTTAATAGGACCGAGACGTCGGATTAAGTGTGAAAATGCGCTATTTTTGCGAACACCCCCGCACCTTGTGCGTGGGGGCTGAAGCCGAAGACTGCCATCTTTCAGGTTATACACACGTATACATAAACGGCTGCATAGGAGATATTTCAATACTTGAACGCACAAGTATAAAAAGTGCTTACATCATAAACATTGTTTTACAAAATTAAACGTTCATTTGAACGTGACATTTTTTGAGCACTGCGACTCTATTACACGAGCACCACGCAGAACTTCCCCAAAATAGTGCTCGGCGGGTAACCGGCTTTCGTCCGAACCCTGGGTTGCAACAGCGGTGGAATCCATCTCTATCCAATGTATCTTCACACGGGCGAGGGCCATCCGCGCACCCTCTATGCAGGCCGACCGCTTCATCGCCTTGATATGCGGCACCGCCCCAAGAAATTGCTGCAATAAGCCAAAATAGCTCTTCGGCTTGGGCCTATCCGGCCAGACATGAGTCACGATATCCGTCATGGCAAGTCCGGACAACCTATTCAGCTCAGCCCATTCGGCCAACCGATCGGTCAGCGGAAGTGAACGATCCGGACTATGGAATTGAGACCAAAACAGCTCTTCCGTCTTGTGATCCTTCTGACTTCGGAAGTGCACAACGACATCCGCCGCACTCGCCGCTAAGTCCATATAAGGATCCTCCGGACCCCACAGCTGGCCAAGCTGGGCATACATTGGATCCATAAACCTGCGGCGCAGCAGAAAAGGCTTGCCAGCCACAATGTCTCCGGCCTGGCGCAGCTCCTCCTTTATAGCCCGCATTGTTGAAGCGGGCATCCTTGGCTTCGGTGGCCTTCCCAGTGTCTTCTCGCCCGATAGGCGCTCCTTTTCAAGAGCCTCATTGCAGTCGGTAGCATCCTTCAACTTAACGGCCATTTCGGCCATCTCTTCTCTGCTTCGGCAGTGTGCAGCCCTTTCGGCTTCTAACTCCTCGGCCGCCTTCGAGGCAGCCGCATCACTCCTTCTGGCTTTCTCCTTGGCTTGAGCAAGTTCTGCCCGAAGGCTCTCCACAGCAGCGGCACCATCTGCGTCAAGCACAAATATTGTAAGACGTGGGCTTTGGCTCCCTTAATAGGTGACTGCGGAGAAACAACTTACCTTGCGACTTGTCAAGTCGCTTGTCGACTAGCGATGTCCGTGATCCGCAACATCGAAGTTGCCGCTTTAATTCAGCAACTCCATCAGTCCGGCTAGCCCCCGGACTATCCGCCACCTGCATAGGAAGGCGACACTCAATACCTGCGATTTTGATCCTCGGCACGCTGTCGCTTTCGACAACATACCGAGTCTCAGGGGCTACTATCTATACAGGGCACACTTTATGTGCAAAACTGTCAAAAAGGGGTGTCATTTTTACATACCTCAAACCCCGCCAGCAAACTCCTGACGGCATTATGCAATTCGCTTTCGGCAGACGAAATCCTTCCAATCACCGTACTCATCAATGCACAGTGATCTTCTGAGATGGACGCCCTCTCAAGTAGACCCTTCAGCTCCCCCGGCCGAACACTAGTCGGCGCCGAACTCTTCGGCTCTGCCGGGCTCGGGGATACCCTCCGTGATGACACTTCAGGCCCGTCCACCCTATCCGACGGCGCAGCGGACGGAGGCGTCTCGCTCTCCATCATCTCCGGACGAAGGTCCCCCGAAGACGAGCTCATCTGAGAAGGTCGGAGATCCGAACTACAAGGTAAAATTTTCAGTTATCCTCAGAAGCACAAATAGGGATGTCTCTCATTACCGAACTCCCTTTTTTCTACTCACGGCTCGCTGGAGGGCTGATGCTTTAGGGGAGACTGTGCGGCCGGGGCCTCCTCGGACGCAGGACCCTCTGGTGAAGACTTCTTCCCCCGCTTAGGGGCTTTGGCCTCCGGGTCTCCAGAGGCGGTCCTCTTCTCCCCTTGGAGGGAGGGATTCTCGATCCCCCCTTTTTCAAGAGCCTCCTTGGGCGAGGCGGTAGCTCCCTTATTTTCCCCTCCGCCTTCTTCTAAAGGCGCAACCTCTAGCATCTTGACCAGCACGGGATCCGGCGCGGTCTTTGGGAGGGGGCCGGACACCGTATCAGCTTTGCTTGCGCTATCCACTCCTGTTGAAGGATAACGGGTTAAAAGGCGAATTGTAGAAAGGCAAACAAACGGTACGTCCGAACACTGAGCTACTTAATTGAGTATCCGGGCGATTGCAGCTTAGGCCAGCGTCCTCGGTCAATTCCGGACACATCGCCCGTGATCCGAAGAACAACTCGTACATCTCCACGGGTGTCGTACCCATAAAGTGTTGGAGAATCCGTGGTCCCTCCGGATTGAACTCCCATAGCCAGAGAGGACGGCATTTGCAGGACAGGAGACGCCTAATCAGCATAACCTGCATCACCACGACCAGATCGATCTCCCTCGCCTGGAGGTCTTGAATCCGGCCGTGCAATAGGGGCACGTCTTTTGACGGTCCCCAGTTAAGCCCTTGGTTGACCCATGACATCAACCGTCGAGGAGGTCCCGAGCGGAATACGGGCAGCGGCTTCTGCTTGCTGCCCTTCGGAGCGGTGATATAGAACCACTCCTGCTGCCACAAGCCGAGCTCCTCTTGGAAGGAGCCCTCGGGCCACGGGCATCGGCCCTCCGCCACGGCCGCCCGCCGACTCGCTGACGCCCCGATCGCCTTCGGCTCCACATTGAAGGTCTTCAGCCACAGGCCGAAGTGGGGGGTGACGCGGAGGAGGGCTTCGCAGACAACAATAAATGCGGAAATATGGAGGATAGACTCCGGAGCCAAGTCGTGGAATTCCAACCCATAGTAGAACATGAGCCCTCTCACAAAAGGATCCATCGGGAAGCCTAAACCCCGACGGAGGTGGGATACAAAGACGACGTACTCGCCGGGCGCGGGGGTAAGGATGGCCCTTCGGCAGGCAACCTGTGCGAAATCTCGTAGGACAGGTACTTGGCCTCCCGCAACTTTAGCACATCCTCCTCCGTGACGGAGGAGGGCATCCACCGGCCCTGAAGCTCGCAACCGGACATTGTTGAAGGTCCGAAGCGCTCGAATCTGGGGCTCTGGGTGTTGGAACTTGGAGCAAGGAGAAGATTCGATGGAGGATTGAAGAAAAGAAACGAGCCTTGGTCCTATTATAAAGAGGGAGAATACCAAGAGCCGTCTCCGTGACCGCTCGGGACTCGCCTTCGATAGAGGGGGCGTGGCGACGGGCGCGGTTGGGTTACCCACGTCCGTATTGATGAGAATCCGGAATAAGGGAACACGATCTACGCTTCGACAAGACGTGCCAAGGAAGCTGCGCCGCTAAACGCTACTGAGGTGGTATAATAAAAAACGATTCAAGTAAAGGCTTGGCAGTGGCGTGACGTCATGCCACAAAACACATCAGCAGATTGAACTTGTGTACATATTATTCTCTCTACGGTGGAATGTGGAAATTATTTTGCAGAGCCGGACACTATCCTGGTGTTTACAGTCATCTATGCATTATTCGGAGGAGGAACCCGCCTTGCAATGCCGAACAATATGCGCGCCGGACTCATCGTCATTGAAGCCTGGTTCAGGGGCTACCGAGGGAGTCCTGGACTAGGGGGTGTCCGGATAGCCGGACTATCATCGTCAACCGGACTCCAAGACTATGAAGATACAAGATTGAAGACTTCGTCCCGTATCCGGATGGGACTTTCCTTGGCGTGGAAGGTAAGCTTGGCAATACGGATATGTAGATCTCCTACCATTGTAACCGAGTCTGTGTAACCCTAGCCCTCTCCGGTGTCCATATAAACCGGAGGGCTTTAGTCCGTAGGGCGAACAACCATTACAACAATCATACCATAGGCTAGCTTCTAGGGTTTAGCCTCCTTGATCTCGTGGTAGATCCAATCTTGTACTACCCATATCATCAATATCAATCAAGCAGGAGTAGGGTTTTACCTCCATCGAGAGGGCCCGAACCTGGGTAAAAACATTGTGTCCCTTGTCTCCTGTTACCATCCGCCTAGACGCACAGTTCGGGACCCCTACCCGAGATCCGCCGGTTTTGACACCGACACTCGACCTTTCGGTCTCCGTGTTCCGAGGCCATATCTGTTATATGCTAGGCTCATCAAGTTTAACCTGAGTATTCCGCGTGTGCAACTGTTTTGCACCCGTTGTATTTGAACGTAGAGCCTGTCACACCCGATCATCATGTGGTGTCTCAGCACGAAGAACTTTCGCAACGGTGCATACTCAGGGAGAACACTTCTTGATAATTTTTAGTGAGAGATCATCTTAAAATGCTACCGTCAATCAAAGCAAGATAAGATGCATATAGGATAAACATCACATGCAATCAATATAAGTGATATGATATGGCCATCATCATCTTGTGCTTGTGATCTCCATCTTCAAAGCACCGTCGTGATCACCATCGTCACCGGCGTGACACCTTGATCTCCATCGTAGCATCGTTGTCATTACACCATCTATTGCTTCTACGACTATCACTACCGCTTAGTGATAAAGTAAAGCAATTACTGTATGCTCAGATTTCATACAATAAAGCGACAACCATATGGCTCCTGCCGATTGCCGATAACCGGTTACAAAACATGATCATCTCATACAATAAAATATAGCATCACGCCTTGACCATATCACATCACAACATGCCCTGCAAAAACAAGTTAGACGTCCTCTACTTTGTTGTTGCAAATTTTACGTGGCTGCTACGGGCTGAGCAAGAACCATTCTTACCTACGCATCAAAACCACAACGATAGTTTGTCAAGTTAGTGTTGTTTTAACGTTCGCAAGGACCGGGCATAGCCACACTCAATTCAGCTAAAGTGAGAGAGACAGACACCCGCCAGTCACCTTTAAGCACGAGTGCTCGTAACGGTGAAACCAGTCTCGCGAAGCGCACGCTGTAATGTTGGTCGGCCGCTTCATCTCACAATACCGCTGAGCCAAAGTATGACATGCTGGTAAGCAAGATGACTTGTATCGCCCACAACTCACTTGTGTTCTACTCGTGCATATGACATCTACGCATAAAACCAGGCTCGATGCCATCTGTTGGGGAACGAGTAATTTCAAAAAATTCCTACGCACACGCAAGATCATGGTGATGGCATAGCAACGAGAGGGGAGAGTGTTGTCCACGCACTGTGAGATCGTAAGTTTAAAGCGTTAGCACAACGCGGTTGATGTAGTCGTACGTCTTCACGATCCGACCGATCCAAGCACCGAACATACGACACCTCCGAGTTCAGCACATGTTCAGCTCGATGACGATCCCCGGGCTCCGATCCAGCAAAGCTTCGGGGATGAGGTCCGTCAGCACGACGGCGTGGTGACGATGATGACGTTCTACCGGCGCAGGGCTTCACCTAAAACTCCACGACGATATGAACGAGGTGGAATATGGTGGAGGGGGGCACCGCACACGGCTAAGGAACGATCCGTAGATCAACTTGTGTGTTCATGGGGTGCCCCCCCCCCCCCGCCCCCGTATATAAAGGAGCAAGGGGGGAGGCCGGCCGGCCCAAGGGGGGCGCCAGGAGGAGGAGTCCTCCTCCTAGTAGGAGTAGGACTCCTCCTTTCCTACTCCTACTAGGAGGGGAAGGAAGGGGAGAGGGGAAGGAAGAGGGCGCGCGCCGCCTCCTAGTCCATTCGGACCAGAGGGAGAGGGGCGCAGCCCACCCCGGCCGCCCCTCTCTCTTCCCACCAAGGCCCATGTGGCCCATTAACTCTCCCGGGGGGTTCCGGTAACCCTCCGGCACTCCGGTTTTCTCCGAAAACGTCCAGAACACTTCTGGTGTCCGAATATAGTCATCCCATATATCAATCTTTATGTCTCGACCATTTCGAGACTCCTCATCATGTCTGTGATCACATCTGGGACTCCGAAGAAACTTCGGTACATCAAAACATATAAACTCATAATAAAACTGTCATCGTAACGGTAAGCGTGAGGACCCTACGGGTTCGAGAATTATGTAGACATGACCTAGAACTATTCTCAGTCAATAACCAATAGCGGAACCTGGATGCCCATATTGGTTCCTACATATTCTACGAAGATCTTTATCGGTCAAACCGCATAACAACATACGTTGTTCCCTTTGTCATCGGTATGTTACTTGCCCGAGATACAATCGTCGGTATCCAATACCTAGTTCAATCTCGTTACCGGCAAGTCTCTTTACTCGTTGCGTAATGCATCATCCGGTAACCAACTTATTGGTCACATTGCTTGCATGGCTTTATAGTGATGTGCATTACCGAGAGGGCCCAGAGATACCTCTCCGAAAATTGGAGTGACAAAACCTAATCTCGAAATATGCCAACTCAACATGTACCTTCGGAGACACCTGTAGTACTCCTTTATAATCACCCAGTTACGTTGTGACGTTTGGTAGTACCCAAAGTGTTCCTCCAGTAAACCGGAGTTGCATAATCTCATAGTTATAGGAATATGTATAAGTCATGAAGAAAGCAATAGCAATATACTAAACGATCAAGTGCTAGGCTAACGGAATGGGTCATGTCAATCACATCATTCTCCTAATGATGTGATCCCATTAACCAAATGACAACACATGTCTATGGTTAGGAAACATAACCATCTTTGATTAATGAGCTAGTCAAGTAGAGGCATACTAGTGACGTTGTGTTTGTCTATGTATTCACACATGTATTATGTTTCCGGTTAATACAATTCTAGCATGAATAATAAACATTTATCATGGTATGAGGAAATAAATAATAACTTTATTATTGCCTCTAGGGCATATTTCCTTCAGCTAGAACACAGTGGTTGCCATGTGTTGGTAGCAGTATTTGCCATGTATGCAGGATTGCAGCTGCCATGCATATAGAACCCAAGTTTTCGTACTAAAAAGGAGCCGGTTGTCGTGCATTGGCAAACAATAGTTGCCATGTTTTTTGGACTGTAGCTGCCATGCATGTCCACGCGCAGACTCACGGCTTGCTGTTTGAATGATGTCATGCCAAATCACTCGAAGTTGATGTGATCCGTTGCGATAAACATGTTATTCAAACAAAATCTTACTCTCGTACCTGTTTTTTCTATTACAGGGCCTACAACTACAGTGAACAGCGGCGCGGGGACATCTACTGCGGGGAGCTCTGAGCGCACGGAAGACGCGTTCTACCAGCCAGCAGACAATCATGCCGCAAACAATGCTGAGTCAGAGCCGGAAATGGCAATCATTCCAGCAATTCCGACAGGCACCCATTTGAACACAAGCACTGGCAACACTCAAGTAGATGAAACTGCCGCCGATACTGAAGTGAATGATGAAACTGACGACGAGGCACAAGGGGATGAAGATGATGGGCAATCAGAGATTGTGGTACCTCAGCCACCGTACGTTGGGCAGAGATTTGAATCGTTTGCAGACGCAAAGGAATTCTACCAGATATATGCAAAGTTCCATGGGTTTGCCATCAACACCGAATACCATAGGAAAATTAAGAAAACTAACGAGTACAACAGAGGTGAGATGAGGTGCCACAAGGCACGAAGGAACAAGAAGGGGAAAGGTGTTGCGCATGTCATTCCGGAACGAAAGAGAGGTATCATTCTCAAGACAGGATGCCCTGTCCGGTGTAAGCTAAACATAGATGGAACACGGTATGTGGTCACTGAATATTTTGACGAGCACAACCACAAACTCATAAAGAAGTTCGACCTGGTAAAATTTCTGACCGCCCACAGAGGATTCACCCCCATCGAAAGGCAATTCATAAAGCTTCTACATGATTGTAAGGTCGGTCCATCAAGAATGGTCCAGATACTATCACTCATCCACAGCAAAAAGGGAACTCTGAGTAGCATGCCCTACTTACCAGCTGACGTCACAAACGTACAGGAAAAGTACAGTAGAGAGAGCAAGTTGGCTGACATAGAGGCCACAATGGCCTACTTCGATGAGAAAGCGAAGGAAGATCCAGATTTCTTCTACAAGATAAGGTTGGACGATGAGGACCGTGTGAGGAACATGTATTGGGTGAATGGTGCTGCGAGAAGAACCTACAAACATTTCTGAGATTGCATTTCATTCGACGCGACGTATCTCACTAATATGTACAAGATGCCATGCACTCCATTCATAGGAATAAATAACCATAATCAGTCGTTGCAGCTCGGCTGCGGGCTCGTTCGGAATGAAGACACTGATGGGTACGTTTGGCTGTTCAAGACTTTCTTGGAGTGCATGGATGGACTTGCTCCGATGAACATAATAACAGACCGGGATTTCAGCATGCGTGCATGCATAGAGGAGGTCTTTCCGTTGGCAGTGCACAGGCACTGCAGGTGGCACATTATAAAGAAGGCTGAGGAGACGCTAGGACCATTCTTTGCTGACCGTCCAGAGCTGCACAAGGCATTCGAGTTGTGAGTGGACCACAGCTCGACGGTGGAGGAGTTTGAAAGGAGCTGGATGGCCATGATTGAAACATATCAAGTCCAAGACAACGAGACTCTTGCTAGCCTGTGGGAGAAGCGAATGTACTGGGTGCCGGCCTACTTCATGCAGTGCTTCTTCCCCTTTCTGCAGATTACGCAGCACGGCGAGGGGTTCAATGCTGTTTTGAAGTGGTACATGAGCCCTGGCAACTCATTGCTACAGTTTGCCAAGCAGTACACAACTTTGCAACAAAAAAATCTGGGATCTGAGCTACAGCAAGAAGTGACCACCGTGCTAAAGCAGCCAAAATTGCTAACATATTTACCAATGGAGAAGCAAATGAGCAAGATATACACCAACAAGATCTTTAACAAGTAAGTCAGTTGCGTTTACAGTCTTATTTGTGCAAAAGCACGAAGGCAGTAGGTGCCATATAGAGTGCAATGTGTTGCCATGATATGCAGTTGCCATGTTTAATGAAATACTGTTTGCCATGCTTACTCAGCTGCAATTGCCATGTTCAATGAAAATTCTGTTTGCCATGCTTGCTCGGATGCATTTTCCATGTTCAATGAAGTGCAGTTGCCATGTTTAATGCACTGTACTTCCATTGGGGCATGTTGCTATGCAAATGCCAATGTCAACTGAAAAATGTTATATTGTCGACACATATGCTGAAATGCAAGTGCCATGTTTACTAAAATGCAACTGCCATGTTTGTTGAAATGCAATTGCCATGTTTACTCAACTGTAGATGCCATGTTTAATAAAATGCAGTTGCCATGTTTTATGCAATGTGCTTCCATTGGGGAATGTTGGTGTGGAAATGACGATGGCCAGTTGAAAGTGTACTGCAGTTGCCATGTCTAGTGTACTGCAGTTGCCATGTCTGGTGTACTATATTTGCCATGTTCAATGTACTATGTTTGCCATGTTCAAACAAAATGTATTTCTATTTCCATGACAACATAAGGTGCTACAAAAAAAGAGCGCATGATAGTTTAACAGAAAACACACAAACCTTGCAGATTCCAGGAAGAAATAAAGCGTGCCAGCATGTTCACGGCTTTCCAGGTGGACGAACATACGTTCAAGGTGTGTTCTATTTTGGGCATGTCAGATTCAGAACCTGAAGACCCGGACATAGGAAGGAACTACTTCGTCAAAGCCTCGATAGGCGAAGGCGAATACTACTGCCAATGCTGCAAGTTTGAACGGGACGGCATTATGTGCTGCCACATACTAAAAGTAATGGACATGAACGCGGTGACACGGATGCCCCGCCATTTCATAAGGCGGCGATGGACTTGGGACGCTGATGATGCGTTGGCGCCGCAAACAACAAACACAGTTTTGGCTGTGCATGACGAGAGACCCGAGTCAACCATGGAAGCCGTGAGGCACGTTGTGCTGACAAAGAACTAAGCTGAGCTAATTGATGAAGCGTGCAAGAGTGATGAGACAGCGAGAGTCACAGAAAAACACAAGAAGGCCCTGAAAAAAGAGCTTGATGAGATCAAGAAGAGGAAAGCTAAGGAAGCCTTACACCGGTTCCCCCGCACATCAAGTGTGCCTTCATCCACGGGGCCATCATCTGAAAACTTGGAGATAGGATCTGGAACAGCAAGCACACAAACCCAGGTCAGGAACCCACCCCGTTCCATCAGAAATGTTCGTCCAAGAGAGATAAGGTACAAATCGGGATTGGAGATTCGAGCAAAACACAAGAAAACGAAGAAAGGGACGGGCAATCCATAAGCAAAAATTGGGGCGCTGTGACATACATTTTGTTTTGTACCCTAGATGTTGTGAATTTTTTTTAAATTGGGAGAATGACTCTTGAGGGGCATCAGAAGTTGAAGGAAAATACATTGAATGGATAATTGCAGTTGCCATGTTATGGGTACTTAATCTGCCAAGTTATGTGTAGTTAATCTGCCATGCTATTTTAAACTAAATATGCCATGCTATTTTATACTAAATATGGCATGTTAAATGTACTAGATCTGCCATGTTAGTTGTACTGGATCTGCCATGTTAATTATACTGGATCTGCCATGTTAATTATGCTGGATCTGCCGTGTTGTTTGTACTGAATCTGCCATGTTAGCTGTACTGAAATATGACATGGTAATTGTAATGACTCTCCATCGCATATATTTCCATGATAATTCGACGCAGTTTAGTCACACATAGTGTGTTGTGTGCAATGTATGGAAAACAAGTAGAAAAAAGCGTAACGTGCATCAACCACAGGAAAGGTTACGGCTACATGATCAAACTACCATGCTAGTCGGTACAGTTAGCGATGAAAAAGAAGAAGCAAAATAGCCAAATGAAAAACGATGATGACTTTCACTAACCATATCTGATGAACTACATTTTGCCATGTTTTAAAACATCGTAGACGCATTCGAAGCAGCAAACTGTTGCTACAAAAAATGAAACCATAGTAATAATGATAAACATAAAACATATCAGCTGTCACGCCTAAATAGGTTCACATCCACACATATATTACAGAAAATATTCAAATGTCGTTCACGCACCACCACTACATACTAGGCTACGCGGGGTTGCAGCCATAACATAGCACACAAACATGGTTTTGACAAGAACAAAGAGATAATACCCTACATTCCTCGGCAACAGAATGTAAGGTATGCGTCCGGTGTGTAACGCCACATGATCACTTGTACTTCTTGATGACTTTCTTGACAGCTTCCTCCACGAACTCGCGTGCTCCGGACCGCTTGTTGAAATCTTTATTCGTCAACCAGTTCCATGTGTAAATTTTCTGGAGCTCAACGACCGTTGCAGCTGTGACAGCGGGGACAAGTCTACCTTCCCACTTTCCAAAGTATTCCAACGTGTGAAAGCCACAGTCCGTCCTGCACAAGAAAAAGAGTCAGGTGAACTCGCAAAAAAGGACAGACATAGCAGTGATAAACTTCAATTCAGATGTAACAACAAAAGAGGGGTGGGATTGATGTAAATGGCACTTGAAGGAGGGGGTAGGAAATTACGTGTTCCCTTGATTCGTAGTCGCCACGTACTCAACTGGGAAATGTCTGATCTGGACCTTTGAGTTTTCGTAGTGACGGTTCCATGTCTCTTTGACGTTGTTGATGAAGAATTCAGCATGCCAAGGTCTGCATCAGCTGCCGAACGCATTGAATCAAGCACCTCAAAGCGTTGGTTCTTCAGGTCAAGACAGATTGCATAGTGGTGAACACACTTGTCGTGTGGGTCGTGTGGTGCAATCACGTAGAATGTTTAGTTATGGTGGGGTAGTTCAAAAGAAAGTTGCCGTCCATGTATGAACAAAATTTGCCGTGTATTTTACTTTGAAGTTGCCACATAGTTTGCACGGGAGGCAAAAATCGAAAAGTCAGTTTGCATGGCAGCTGATGCCACATGAAACATCTACCACATAAACAGAGTGCAAATGATGGCAAAAAACCATACCATGTGAAAAAAGTGCAAACAGGGAAGGAGTACTCACATATTTCTTCAGCTTGAGCTTGAATTCACCGTGTTGAGCAAAAACTTTCCTCAGGATTTTGTGGTGGAAGACACCATCCCATATTTTGCAGGTCACACTGTAATGCATGATTATTTTGTCGGCACACACATCCGTATGATTGTTGATGTAGTCAATCATGCATGCAACTACATTCATCGACATTTTACCGTTTGGCCTCACGGACTCGGCAAGACCACCCAGGTCGACGTACGTCACTTTGCATTGAATGACCTTGGTTCTGTCCAAACATGAGCTGTATGAAAATGATATAACATGAAAGAATCATGCCTACTAAGTAAAAAATGAAAGAACTAAAACATAAGCGGATCATGTATAGAAAGTACGAAGAAGATGAATGGTAAAAAAAGAGCAAAGCAAAATGAGAGATTGTGTGGTGTGGTCATTTACGCTTTCAGCTCCTTCATGTGCTTGCTGCTGGCCCTAGCATTTCCAAATCGCTTGACAATATCATACAGTTGGGTTTGTTCCTTTGTGGCCCTGAATTCGGGCTTGTAGTCTTCCGATGGAGGTGGGTGAACTACCCTCTGCTGCCTCACAGAACCAGGGGTGGCACTCCTAATGGTATCCTCAGATACCGTATCTGCAGGCACGTTGGAACTTTATTGCCCCTACCCTCGTGAGGACCTCTTCTGCAATGCTGCCTCCTCGATCCTGTGGTAAGCTTCATCAAGTGACGGTGAAATCTCCTCAGGGGTGGCTGCGAGGATCAAAAAAGTGGATTAGGATACCTAGAAATAAAAAACAGATGGATTGTGAGAAGATAGGGTGCATGATGTGAAATGTAGGTACAAAAAGTGGGGAGTTGCCATGTGTTGTGCAACTACAGTTGAAATGTCACAACAACTACAGTTGCCATGTAGTTGCACTGTAGTTGCCATGTCACAGCAACTACAGTTGCCATGTTGTGTCAACTCCACTTGCCATGTGCTTGCCGAATGGAAAAATGCAGCATGGAAAACAAAAAATGCAGGTGACATGGTGCAGCAAATCCAGTTGCCATGTGTATTTCACTGTATTTGCCATGTAACGGCAACTAAAGATACCATGTTGTGTCAACTCCACTTGCCATGTGCTTGCTGAATGGAAAAATGCAGCATGGCAGCAAAAAATATGTAGGTGACATGGTGCATCAAATCCAGTTGCCATGTCATCACATATCAGTTGCCATCACAAGTGAGAACCCAAAAAATATGATTGGGACAAAAGTCAAACTACAAAGATGTATACAACAAAATGATAAACACTTGATAAATGTACCTTGGACTATCGGCTCTGCGAACTTGACAGCCTTCCTGCCCTTGACCATTGGCTGCGCCATCATTGTGGGCATGCCTCCCGGGAAAGCAAAGGCAATTGGCATAGGATCTGGCACCACTGGTTGATCTTGACTGATGCCAAGACTAAAGCTCGGTGGGGTGAAGGCCATTGGGTCACTCCCATGCCTACTGGCCGGACCACGAACAACTTGTGGGGCAGAATCCAAGGGTGAAAGATCAACAAACATATCTGAGTCGGCCGCTATAGAATGATCGGGCTTATTTGTAGGGCGGGGCGTGTTGTGAGCTGTATCAGCCGCAGCTTTCTTGACAATCTTCTTCTTTGGGCTGTATGGGACACCCACATTGACTTGGAGCCTGGAAGTGCGCAAATTTAAGCTGGGGATTTCCACTGTGGGTAAAGGCGCAGTCTGCTCCGGACGTTCACCTGCGTCACTCGTGCCTGGCTTGACACCTGCATCAGTTGTGCTCCGGTCTTCCGGTTTCTCCATCACATTGCTTTTGGCAGGTGGTGGGAACAGTGTGGACGCAGGAACATACCCAGACTCGTCTCTGCTGCTCCTAGCTACAACTGGTGCGTTGGGTATGTCTGTTGATTGCTTGCAGGGGCTACGACACCTAGGTGGAAGACCAACACGTAAAAGCTTGTTTTAGCGAGATTCGCACCGGCTGTGAGCTGGAGTTGTTGTGCCAAGACTCTCACCTGTAGATGGCATATCATTGTGAACTGCCGCCTCAGCCACTTCTGTCGTGGACACAGGAGTGCCACCACGCACGCGCTTGGAATCAGTGTCAGATGAGCGGGAATCTTCCTTGCTTAGGTTGGTCTCGGGAGCGTCCACTTCAACGCTTGCTGATGGGGTGGCATGGCTCACGGCAGCATCCTTCATTGTCAGAAGAGTTGGCAATATTTCAGCTGTCCTCACAGTTACCGACTTGTCACTCCCCGATGTACGGATGCCTGTTTTCTAGCCTGCACATCTGCAACCGGCGGAGATGGTCGGCCACTTGCATCAGATTTAGTGGGAACAGTTGATGGTGCAGCAGCAGTTTTGTCGCCTGGTGCCTCATGAACATCTGAGTTGCCCCCTGTTGACAACTTTGAATGAAGGCGTTCGAGTGGGTCCCTACTGATATGCTTGGCCCCGCGTGTAGTAGTCTTCTTCACCCTGCAAAAAAAGAAAGCACATGAAAAAGGTATTAAAAATGAACAAAAAATATTTGCCATGGTAGAAATCTAAAAAAATGAAAAATAAGTGGAAAAGCTGGTAGTTACCATGTAAGGGGAATATGAGTTGCCATGTGGCATAGGTAGCAGTTGCCATGCAAATCTAGCAATAGTTGCCATGTTAGCCAACTTGAAGAATGATAAAAATGTCTGATCTGCCATGAATGCAATTTCAAAACTAGGTATGGGATGAGCACACAAGCCAATGGAAAAGATGGCAGTTGCCATTAGGTACAATAAGAATTGCCATTTGGCCTAGATGGCAGTTGCCATGTAAATACAAGTAGGAGTTTCCATGCACTTAAAAAGGAAGGAAAAAATCATTTGAAAAAAAGCAGCTGCCATGTGGGGATGATGACAGAAGACCATGTGACAAGTTGAATGGATGCATTGAAAAATCAAAAAATATATAGCACTATGTCAATGAAAGCGCATGGAAAACCTACTTCTTGACTAGCTTTCTCAGGTCTGGCAACACGACAGGATCCCCGATGTTGGACGTCGTCGTACGAGGAGATGATCTGGTGGAAGGGGTGTCACCAGCAATCGGGGAACCTTTGTTCAACCGAGCAGAAACACAGGTTGGCGTTGGCGCTGTTTTCAGAATCGCTTTCCACCACGGTATCGGCTCAATGCACGTATGAGATGGAGGAAAAAAAGGTGGCAATTGTCAGACAGCAAACTCGTTGCCACGCTTGGCAAAAACAAATGCAAAAAGGGATCAGTCTGTTCCAAAAATATAGACAAAGCAAAAAACTAAAATTAAAGTCAAACCTCCTCCTGGCAGCTACGGGATCGGTCCTAGACCTCTTGCCAGGAGAACCCTGCCCAACATCCTCCGGAGCCCTCCCCTCTTTGATGGCAACACCCCTCGCCTCTCGAGTCAGATGTTCTTTGACTTTCTCCGATGGGGGACGTCTGGTGCATCCTTGCCCTTGTTACCACCTGCACGAACTTCAGCATGTTCATCATCATCAGTGTCCTGTTGCACGTTCTCCATGTCATCGTCGTCATCCTTGCTGGAGACCAGCGTCTCCATCTAGTTCATCTTGTGTGTTAGCAGGCTCTTGGGAACTGTTGTAGTCATACCGGCCACGGCAACCAGTTGGCCGATGTGTCAGTTCTGGGAAAATGAAGTGAACTGCCTCGCAACCGCGTCGCTGTGAGAGCCACTGAGGGACGTCCACCCCTCAACCAACTTCCCGAGCAAGCCAGTCATTCTGGATGCAAACTGCCCAATTAGATGCTCAACAGGTGCCCTCGCCTGTGCACGAAATAAGAAGCATCAATAACCACCCATATTACAATCACTTGCGCGACATAAAAAATAATCCAAGGCAACCATATATGTAGATCTTTTGATTACCTCAGTAGGGCAAGACGGAGCTGAGTGCACGTCCATCCACTTTCCAAAGTTTTGAGGCCCCCCAAAAACGTTGTAGTCTATAGCATGCTTGGCCATCAGTTGGAAAAAACAAAAAAAATAGCTAGGATGTAAGAGAGAGAATGATGAACACTGACTAGCAGTTCATGTGTTGCAAATGCAACAAAAAAAGAAGACGCGAATATAAGTTTCAGCACGAATGGCAGAGTTGCCATGTGGAGTGAGACATGGATACAATACGCAGACAGTCATGGCTAACAAAGGTAGTCATCTATTGTGAACCACAGACGGTTGCCGCATGACGATTTTTTTTCATATGTTATGCCACAAAAATTTGTAAGCATGTCGTGTAGAGAAAGAAACCAGAAATACCCTGCAGTTTTCCATATTTGGTATGAGTTACCCTGTCTGCAGCAAGCAGAGCCTTGATAGCATCGATAGTCCACGTAGAAACAGCAAACTTGTGCGTAGGCGGCGGGCCTCCTGTCCCAGTGAAATCCACGGTGGACAGATCAAGACAGTCGACGTACATGAGCTGATGTACAACAATTTTAAAAAGAAAGAAATATCAGTTGCCAGCATGGTACTTTGAAAAAAAATAGCGTAATCTATGTTCCCATGATAATCAAGTTGAAGTGCATGAAAAAGAGAAAAAGAAGAAGTTGCCATCTATATGTGCTAGTTGCCATCATAGTGTGATGGCAGTTCCCATATTGTCATGATGGCAGTTGCCATCATAGTATGATGACAATTGCCATCATAATATGATGGCAGTTGCCATATTGTCATTATGGCAGTTGCCATCTTGTTATGATCAGGTTGCCATGCATGAATAAAAGGTGTTAAAAAGAGTGTTCACAGAAAAGGACTGGTAAAAAAATACCATTAAATGCAGTCAACAACCCTTTTGGTACATCTTGCTTGAGAATGCATCGTGCAGGAAGTCGGCAATAAACTTACACCAATGCATGTTCTTCACATCTTTCAGTTCCGCCTGCACCACACAAAATTTCAGGACAACGAGTTTCCGCATCAGAAATCAAATGGAAAAAACATCAAAAAACACTGGCAGTGACTAGCTTTACACATGACATCGGAGCCAAAAGATTGAAGGAAAATAAAGTAGTAAAGATGGATCATTCACCAGGATGGGGAACCATTTGTTGCTTGGGCAAAGAAAAGTGGTCGGCTCGAAAACAGCTGAGATGAGGTACATGAGTAGCTTCATCTTAAAAACATCTCCATGGGTTGTCATGGCCTGCAGCGAATCTGCTAGTACAGACGTGTTCGGCATGGATGCCAACCCAGGAAACA